>LPNX010246415.1:357430-462731 GCA_001517045.1 Pseudotsuga menziesii
ATTTTAGGTATGATCTAAGAGAAGTTGAACCGTCGGATCACTCTATGTCTAGAACATATCATGACTGTCGGATTAGAATATTTACAAATGCATATTAAAGAAACACACTTTTACCTAACTGATATATTACACAAGTTGATCTTAACTAACTCCTAAGTGTCTAAATATCCTAACATGAAGGTCACCACTCCAAATTGGAAGATGCTCACTCTTGATGCTTTCATTGAATCTCTCTCTCATGAGCATGACAAGTTGATCCAAATGGGGATCATTCGATCTTCCAGAGATCAAACACTAGTTGCAGGAGGACCTAAGGTACTGCATGATAAAGGGAAGCAAAGACACGAGTCTCCTGTAAAGAGAGAGTAGTCAAATGAACCTTCAGGTTCGAAGAGAAGCAAGAAGAATGGCAAAGGGAAGACCCTTTGTTCCTACTATGGAAGGGGATTTCATCGAGATAGCTCCTGCATGAGAAGACAAATTGATGAGATGAATATTCTTCTGAAGAAACATAACATTACTGTACCTGCTAGCGCAAGGAAGGCTGACCAAACATAAGACACTGAAGATTGCTTCAAAAGAGGCCATGAACTGAAGACCAGCTGCTCAACAACACATGTATTCCTCATTGATTCTGAAGCTTCCAATCATATGGTTGCATCTAGAGAATCATTCTCTCCTGTAGAGTCTTTTGATGGTCCTAGTATTCAGCTGGGAAATAACAGTAAAGTTCAAACCAAAGGGAAGGGCTCTATCAAGCTTGAACATGGAAGGTTCAAAGATGTGCTCTATGTTCCCTTCCTAGCTTCAAATCTGTTATTTGTGTACCAGATGAATCATACTGGCTCTCCAAAGCGCGTGATGTTTGGTCCTGACTCAATGGAGATCACATATATCTCTACTGGGAACATCATAACAAAGGGTGTTGCAAATCAGGCCTCCAAGGCATATGAGTTCTCACACTTTATGTCTTTTTCAGAACCAGTGCACTCTTAAAGGGAAGGTAAAAACATTCCATCTCCTTCTCTTGCAGTTTCCACTAGTATGGCAGAACCCATTGTATCAGTTCATGAGATTAAGATTCATTCAGATTTAGATTCAGATTCAGTCCCTACTTCCAAGCAGGAAGCTAGGAAGATGACTGGAAATCCATCTGACATTCAGAAGACAGAGAAGCTTGAGCTATGTCATGCAATATTACCTCCTTCAAAGAGATGCAACAAATTTCCTGTAAGATGTCACATGGCAAGGTCTGATCAGTCACACTGCCTTCAGGAGAATAGAATGGATCATACACCTCTTCAACCAGAAAGAGGCAAAGGTTCCATTTCTCCTTTCCATCAACATTTTGGGACAAGAAGGAGAAGTCTACATGCTAGGCCCCAGAATACCTGTGCATAGAACACCATTCACGCTGCTTCGCTACATCACAGAGATGAAGGTTGCAGCAACATATTTCCAAGGTTTTCAATTTTGAATCCAGATTCTATCTTCTTAGATAGAGTTGGGGGGGGGGGGGGGGGGGGGGGGGCGGCGGAGCGGTTTCCCATGTGGTTTTTTCCCGAGCTCCTTGTATTAAGTAGCTACTTTACTTTACTTGATGTAATGGGTGACCTATGGTCTTAGTTACCAGGGCCCACAGATTGTCTAAGTTAGCATTTAGGGGGGTGTTAGGGTTATTAATCCACCCTTGTCCAATTTGGTCATATGTCTAAATCGGGAGTCCATCAAATCTATTTTTAGTCATTAGCACCATTGGGTCCACTTGGCCTAATTGGGACACATGTTTTAGTTACTAAAGTGTGGGGAACACTAATTGAGGCCTACTGCCACTAATTGCACTTGCATGCATCAGTTTAAGAGCCTCCTAGACCAATCCCTACAATTTAGGAGCCAATGGGAGTGCCGATACCAACCAAGGTCATTTGAGTTGAGTTGGTGACTAGTCAAGCTAAGTTAGGAGTCAGTTACTTTCAATTCTAGTCCTCTACATTCAGTTAGTGCTAGGTTTGCATGGCTGCATGCAAGAGAGGCACATTCATCACCTACCACAGTAAGTTAGCCTCAGTTAACACTGAATTAGACACTTGAGTTGTGTTTTAGAACTCCGATGAACTCCAATAATGATTTAGACAAGGTCAGTTAACTATTGAGTCCTTTGATTATGATTTAGACAAGGTGTTAGTTATCTACAGTCAAGTAGAGTCTAATCAATTCGAATTTCCTCATGTGGATTCGAATTGCGTGTGGCTATTTAGCCATTGTATTACATTGTAATAGATTACCTAATTACTTTTTTATTAATGAAAGCATTCACAGTTGCAAGCCATTTTTGCACTGTTTCATTCTTCAATTGCTGAGTAAATTATGTGATCTATCTTGTGAGTTGTATGTTTGTCCATAGATCTATGTGCTCGATTTCATATGTTGGAGTCATTTACCCAACATGCACACTTGTTTGGTCAATTTTGGCCTATTTACCCACTATCCTAAGTTTAATTGACTTACTTGACATTCAATGAGCACACTATAACATCAACATGAGCTCACCCACGCCCTCCTTCAGTCAAGGAGGCCAACTAATCCTTCTCCTTCATTCGGGGAGGCTAACTAAGCTTCCTCCTTCAAACAGGGAGCATTTATGGGGTGATTTGAGTGTCGTAAATGCACCTAATTGCTAACTGATTGTTATAATCAGTTAAGCTGATTTGTGAAGGCGCTTTCATTCATTATTTGATTATTTTTTGTCATTATTTATGAATTGGAGCTAATGCTGGCGCCTACAACCACTTCTGATGACATGTGTCACTTCAGTTAACTCCATCAGAGTTACTTGGGGTTATGGATGCGGTACCTCTTTCAGTTGGGCATGTAGTTGCATGTGATGAGTCACTTTCAGTTAGATTCAGTCATCTATTGCACTCTGATTTAGTTAGGACTTAGTGTGAGAGTCAGTTATTGGTCAGTTCAGTGGTTAACTATGTGTGCCAATTGTGGCTGACATTCAGTTAAGCTACACACATCCATGCAATTCGAATGACCTCCTTGAGTATTTGAATTGTCTTGGCATTCATACACCTTGCATGACCATTGTATTGTACTCTCATTATTTTATTTATTATACAGAGCTACAACATTCAATTGCAGTACCATTATGCCATTTTCATGCTTAATTGTCTGAAATCTCTTATGAGACTGTGTTTTAGTCCCTAGATTATTGTGACAAATTAATATGGTATCAGAGCTCACGGCGGGCTGAAGCTCATTCTCTTCAAAAACATGGTTTTTGACGGATCTTGCATGAAAAATTGAGCAAAAGCTCAAATTTCAGCACTGCACCAGAAGCAGAAGGTTTACCACTTAATACCCCAAGTTAAGGAATTATTGATCAAGCTTGCTTGATCAATTATGCTGGGTGTGATGAAAACCTGAAATGTGCACGCTGTTTGACCTTATGGTGACTTTATTGTTTTGATTTGCAGGTTTTAGACGCTCACTACATTCGCTACAACACTTTGATATGGCTTCTTCCATAGATCTTTTGACTTCGTTCAATTTCCATCAATGGAAAGGACACATGGAGATCCAGCTACGTGCCAAAGGACTCTACCGGGTCACTATGGAAACATAAGAAGAGCCTACTCATGTTATAGACAAGGCCAGATTTTTGAATAAGAAAGATGAAGCATTTGGTTTCTTGTGTCTCTCTATCTCCAAGGATCTTCTATTCCACCTCTTGGGATTGAAGACTCTGAAAGAGATTTGGGACCAAATTTCCTCCTTGTATGGAAAACATGATGACTCGAGGGTTTATCAGCTTGAGAACGAGTTGATGTCTCTTCAACTTGGGAAATTTGAGACCCTTAATGATTTTTTCACAAAATTCAAGCACATAGTCCTTCTATTGAAGTAGTGTGAGGTGAAGAAGGAGGATGATCAGCTCATCCTCGCCATTCTCTCAAAACTTGGAGCTGGCTATTCGACGTTTGTTTCTACATTCCGTGCGGGGAAGCTCACAATCCTTGGATGGAAGATGCCTTCACTCAATGCCTTCATTGAGTCCCTAACAAGCGAGCATGATAAGCTTGCCTAGATGGGGATCATCCAATTCAGTCGTGATCAAGCCCTCTTTGCTTCGGGACCCAAGGATTCGAAGGGGAAAGAAAGCAGCAAAAGAACCCAAAAACCAAATTCGAAGCTCCTAAGCCAAAAGTTCAAAACCAACAGCAAGAAGAGCCTTCTAACTCGAAGAAGAACAAAAACAAAGGCCACCATGAAAAGGAAAAAAATCAAGTGTTCATACTGTGGCAAGGGCTTCCACCTTGAACATGTCTGCATGAAAAATAAGCTTGATGAAGCTACTTCTCTCCTTGAGAGAAATAACATAAAAATCTTCCGGAAAGCTTTCAGAGGAAAGAAAATCAAGATCGAGAATATCAACATGAAAGAGGTCATGCCCTCATGGCAAGCACTTCAAAGTCCAAGGCTCTACTCAAATTCTGGAGCTTCAAACCACATGATGGCCAGCAAAGACTCTTTCTCTTCTCTCGACACCAGCAAGAGCATTCCCATCCACAAGGGAGATGACTCTATCATCATCTCAAAAGGACAAGGTACTGTAAATCTTGAGCATGGTTATTTTTTCAATGTTATGTATGTACCATCTCTTGCATCAAACCTCGTGAGTGTCTATAAAATGACCCATACTGGAGCGCCCAAGAGAGTATCATTCAGCCCAGATGATGTACAAATTATTGAACTTGCATCTGGGAAACTTGTGGCAAAAGGATCTGCAAATCATCATGCAAAAGCCTATGAGTTTTCCCATTTTGTGGAGGATGCAAAGCCCACAACTCTGCTTGCTCATGGAAAAGAGGTTAGTAGGCTCTGACATGAGAGCTTTGGCCACCTAAACTTCAAGTACTTGCAACAATTACAGAAAAATTCCATGGTTGAAGGCCTCCCAATCATCAAAGTTACCACTGGAATTTGCAAAGGCTGTATTTTGGGCAAGCATCCTGAGCATAAGTTTGATCAGGGGAAGGTAAGCCGAACATCAGAAATTTTGGGGCTGATTCATTCTGATATCAGTGGACTAATTCCCATCACATCCTTGAATGGATCTCAGTATGTTCTTACTTTTATAGATGATTTTTTTAGATATACATGGGCCTTCTTCATCAAGAAAAAATCAGATGTCTTAGAAAAATTCATTGAATTAAAAGCACTGATTGAGAATGCATTCGTGAAAAATATCAAAACTTTGAGATCTGATAATGGAGGGGAATATGTCAGTAATGAGTTGCTGCAACTATGTTTCGACAGTGGCATTCAGATCCAACATTTAGTCCCCTACACTCCCCAGCAGAACGATGTAGCGGAGAGAAAGAATCAGTCTCTCAAGGAGATGACCACATGCATGTTGGAAGCCAAGAAGTTGGCTGCAAATTTGTGGGCTCAGGCCATGAATGCTGCCGTATACATTCAGAATAGAGTGCCTCACTCATTCATGAAAGGGAAAACCCCTTTCGAATCCTACTTCGGACACAAGCTGGATGTGTCGAATCTTAGAGTGTTTGGGTCCATTGCATGGGCCCGAATGCTGCATGATAAGAGGAAAGCTTTGCAACTGCAAAGTGTTGAATATTTGTTTATTGGATATCCGGATGAATCTAAAGGTTTCAAGTTGCTGGATATCAGAACAAAACAAATCATCATTGAAAGAAGTGTCCAGTTCGATGAGCCTCTTCAAGAGGTAGAACTAGTGAAGGAGAAAACTGTTGAATTTTCTTCCTATTCTACTGAATATTTGGATGATGAAATTGGGGGTGTTGAATCTGATTTGGAACCTCTGATATCTGATATCAGTGACCAGCAAGCATTAAGTTCAAGTTCAGAACCTGAAGTGCAAACACATCTCCCAACTTGGGCCAGACAGACACTTTCTTTCGCCGGTGACAACATTGGAAATCTTGATGATCCAAGAAGAACACAATCCAATTTCCAAAGAGTAGGTATTGTGTTCTCTTTTCATAACTCTTTGCTGTCTAAAATTTGTTATTTAATGATAAGTTCAAATCCTAAGTCTTACTACCATGATCGGAAAGATCCGAGATGGCAAGCTGCCATGGACGATGAGATAAATTCTCTTCAAAAGAATGCTACTTGGGAGCTAGTTTCTCTTCCTCCGGGAGGAAATTAGTTCAATGCAAGTGGGTATTTTGGACAAATGTTGCTGCTGATGGAAACATCTATAAATATATGGCAAGGCTGGTAGAAAAAGGGTTCTCCCAGGTCCAAGGTGTGGACTATCATGAGACCTTTGCATTGGTTGCAAAAATGGACTCCATCTGCCTAGTTTTGGCAATTGCGGCATCCAAGCACTGGGAAGTGCATCATATGGATGTTAAGTCTTCTTTTCTACATGGAGATATTCATGAGGAGATATACATGAAGCATCCTGAGGGATGCATTTCAGGTTCATCTTTGGTTTGCAAATTAAAGAATTCACTATACGGGTTAAAACAAGCCCCAAGAGAGTGGTATTCCAAGATGGATGCCTTCCTTCTCTTGCAAAACTTCTAAAGATGTAAATCAGATCCGAATGTGTATCTAAAATAGTGTGATGGTCATTTGCTTATCATTGTTTTATATGTTGATGATCTTTCGATTACTGGTAGCACTGTTGCTTCCATTTCAGTCATAAAAACAGCCTTCCATGATGCATTTGAGATGAGCGATTTGGGGCTCTAGAAGCAATTTCTGGGGCTTGAAATTGCACAAAATTCTGATGGGATCATGGTCACCCAGTCTCAATACATATCAGACCTGCTAGTTAAATTTAACATGGCTGAATGTAAGGCTACTCCAATCCCTTTCCTTTTAGGGATCAGCCTTGAAGAAGGAAAAATCACTCCACCCATGGATTGCACAATCTACCGCCAACTGATTGGTAGCTTGCTTTACTTGACTCATTCTCGGCCTGATATATGTTATGCCATGAATGTTGTATCAAGTTACATGCAGCAGCCTCATGATCTTCATGGGAAGGCAGCCAAGAGGATCCTCCAGTATATTCAGGGCACCAGGACTTATGACATTCACTATGCTGCAGACTCTGAGCTAGAGTTGGTTGGTTACACAGATTCAGATTGGGCGGGTGATTCTATTGATCGGAAGTCTACTTCTGGATATGTATTCATCTTTGGTGGTGGCCCCATTTTCTGGTCTAGCAAAAAGCACGATGCCATTGCATTGTCTTCAACAGAGGCCGAGTACCGAGGAGCAGTGAATGCTTGCATCCAAGCTGTTTGGTTGCAAGGCATTCTTTCAGAGTTTGATTTTGGTAGTACTTTGTCCACTGTCCTCTTTTGTGATAATCAAAGTGCTATTAAGATCTCCATAGATCCAGTTACCAGGCAGAGGACCAAGTATGTAGAGATACACATGCACTATACCAGGGAATTGGTGCATGACACGACCATCATTCTGCAATACTGCCCTACTGATGAGCAGATTGCAGACATCTTCACCAAGAGATTTTTAGAGAATAAGTTCACTTACCTTCGTTCACTGTTGGGGGTGAGTTCATCAGAGTGATCATTTTACTTCTCCAATGTTCAGCTTGAGGGGGGGTTTTTCCCACTGGGTTTTCCCTCTTTCCTCACTTAGATTTATTTTTGAGCATTGTTTGAGTTACATTATTGTACAGGGTGACCTATGGCCTTTATTACCGACACCCTATCATTTCACGCATTTATTTTTACTCCTCACTCCTGGTGATAGGGCCTTATGCCGGGTTTCAAATGTTCATCAACATCTGCAGGTTTGAGTGTAATGACAAACCTTACACATACAAGTGGCAACCTGTAGTAATAGAAGACCTTCTTTGAGTTAAAGAATATCCTGTCGGGAATCATCACAAAAAATGAGGGTATCATCAACAAAGAGCAAATGTGTAATATACAATACCTCAGAAATAGGAATGCCTTTGAAGGAACCATCAACTTTGGCCGCAAAATAAAACGACTCAACCCTTTAGCCACAAGGAGAAAGAGTAAAGGGGAGAGTGGACATCCCTGACGCAGGCCACGTCCAACAGTGAAAAAAGTACTAGCAGAACCATCGATAAGTACAACAAAGCTTACCAAACAAAGGCAAGACATAATCCATCTAATAAAATCATAGCTGAATCCCAGATGACTAAGTAACATCTTGATATATAGCCAACTTACTCGATCAAAAGCCTTGGAAATATCAATTTTTACAACAACCCCTTTTATCCTATGAGT
The DNA here is from genome assembly GCA_001517045.1 of Pseudotsuga menziesii. Classification (NCBI taxonomy): domain Eukaryota; kingdom Viridiplantae; phylum Streptophyta; class Pinopsida; order Pinales; family Pinaceae; genus Pseudotsuga; species Pseudotsuga menziesii. The sequence goes on from LPNX010246415.1 coordinate 365,722, forward strand.
CTTTAAAGTATGTAACCCTTCTTGAGCCACCCCAATAGCCTCATGTATTTTTAAACCTTTAAGAAAGCCAAACTGCTCACTGGAAATACATCGGGATAGAATAACTTTTAATCTCCGAGAAATAACTTTAGCAATGATTTCTTAAAGACAGTTGCAGAAAGAGATAGGACGAAAATCATCAAAATTTGTAGGCTTATCCTTTTTTGGAATAAGAGCAATAAATGTTGAGTTTATAGGCTCATGAATATGACCATCCTTCCTAGACTCTTCAACAACCTTCAACAAATCATCACCCACTAAATCAATGAACCCAAGAAAGAACTCAATAGGCCACCCATCCGATCCAGGGCTTTTATCCTTCTGAAAGGAATGAAGAACTTTAAGTAATTCAATATCTGTAACTTCCCCCACGAGCATCCTGTTATCATCCTCATCCATAAACTTGGGAAAAAGTTGGGCAATGCGGATAGTTTCCGCTAAAGACGGTCCATCCTGAGCTGTGCATAAATCTCCAAAGTGTTGCACCCCCATCCCAGCTAATCCATCAAAAGTAGTGACTGGATCACCATGATCATCATTGAGTTCCTAGATAGTATTGGATATTTTCCTCCCCTTCGCAAAAGCCTCAAAGAATTTTGTATTTTCATCCCCACAGGTTAACAAAACTGCCTTACTTTTTAAACGTCATGCAACTTCTTTTTCAGCCAAAAGCTTCTGACGTCTAGATTCACATGAAATCACTTCATCTTTAGTCACCTGATCAAGAAAGCCTAAACCAGTCCATTTGTAATCTGATCAAGAAAAAATTCACAGTCATAAATATCTTGTTCATCACACATCTGTTTTGCATGGGCCCAAGTAATAGTAGCTTGTTTTATTCTATGAAGATTATCCATAAAGAGGACCCCCACAAAATCTCGAGACTCGGGAGTAATGGGAATCCACAAATCTTGTACCAATTTATAGAAATAAGGCTCCTTTAACCACTTGGGGTTAAACTTGAAAGGACTTGGAGGTTTCCTAATCCTGCTCTGTATCTCAAAGAAAAATAGGGCAACGATCAGATTCCCCCCACTATTCACCCATTGACCAACCAAATCAAACTCCAGAACCAATCGATCCACAACCAAAAATCTGTCTAATCTCTTAGCAACCCTATTCTCACTAGTTTTCTTATTTCACCAAGTGGGAGATAGTTTTACAGGTGCTATGTCCAACAAATCTTTTTGCGTAAAGACATTAATACAAAAAGTTTCCAGAGCATCTGAAATTGTCCTAGGTCCCCAAATTTCAACACACCTCAAGGAGAGATTAAAATCACCTCCCAAGATCACCTCCCTATTATTAACAAAATCCTTATTTAATAGAGTATTCCAAAAAGGAACCCTATTCACATAAGGTCCATAAATGTTTAGTATAGTCAACACCTTGCCAAGGTGTGCATCATAAAGATCCAAGCCAATACCAGAGTAAAAACTCCACATACTTTCACACTGACAACTCTTTAAATTCCACCCCGAAGCCAAACCAACAGAACACACATGCACATCCACAACAACAAACATTCAACCCAGAAGCAAAAATATTCTAAAACACATGACACAACCTCATTTAAACCCAAAGTCTTTTTTAGAAGAACCACATCATGGCGATTGAGCTCAACCAAACATTGAAGAGACGATTTTTTGGAGGGATTTGCCAACCCACGGAAATTGAAGGACATAATATTCATGTGATAACCCCATCTTGGGCTTTCATTGCTCCAAGTGCCCATTCAATAGAAGACAATTTCCCCGTAGGCACATCCAATAATGCATGCTCTTGTGCCCTCGTGAAGTGATATTTTCTCCCAGGGATCCTCAAAGAGGAACCACCACGAGAAAACTCAGATAATCCCTTAAACCATCAGTCCTCATCTAAAACCTCCCGATTTCTCAATTTGTATTGGATGCTTTGCTCCTTCGAAGTGCTATTAGATGATGGATCAGTGGATACAACGGAGGGACAAAATAAACAACTCACCCATGGAATCGAACAGGGTACCACACTAGATAGAAGGGGAGAACTGGCCATGGGAGAGGAAATTGCCACAGAACAACCAACCAATACATCATGTAATTTAAAAGAAATTTCAGAGGATGTACAAGTAGATAACATACCCGTAGTATCATTCAGTTGAGAAGCATGTGTAGGTGGCTCACGACATGCGCTTGCATCAGAAGGAGTTGAGTGAATAGGACCAGCCGACATAATAGGCACCCCCCCCACCTTGACTACCGTAGAACAAACATCGAGAGTGATCACCATATATCTCCCCTATATGAGAAGAAGCTTTTTTCATCACCAACATCACCTAAGATGGGCCACCAAAATGCAGACCTTTTCCTCGAAAAGGTACTTGACAAGTTGCCAACAGGTGGCCATATGCATGACAACGATGGCAGTGGAAGGGAACACCTTCATAATCCAATACTTGTGTGTAGGTACCCGACGAGGACTTGTGTGAATATCTATCGAGAGCCCAAGCTTCAGGTCAATTTTTACCAAAATCCTTGCCATTGTCATAATCTCGAGGATTGAAAAGTATAATAATATGTCGCAACAAATTCACCCCTGTAATTCTTGATCTCCGCAAAACGAGCAGGCGTCCAAAAGTGCATAAGTAAGCCAGGAAAACGAACCCACAAAGGTTCCAACACAACTTTCTCTATTTTTTCATCGAACAAGGGATCCCAACGCTTTAGAATCAATGGTATGCCATCCATACTCCACTGTGACCCTAAGACCTTGTCAACCACCTCATGAGAGTCAAATATAAATGAAAACCATCCTTTTGCTAAAACCCTAGTCGGCTGCAATTGTGACAACAAATCCCCTCAATGTTCTGCAACCCATTTGTTGAGGAAGTCCATTTCGAAATGTCAGCCACGAGCCCGACCCCCCACAACCGTTTCAAAAAATTCTACCGTTTCATCCAAATGCACATCCACCCCTATGACAAGAGAATCACACCGTGCCCTATCCTTGACACATTTTAACTTTTTTCGCGGGGGTTTCTTTCGACCAGAAGCGACCTTAGGTAGAGAGAGGGGCGATTCCACCTGAATGCTATTCACTATAGCCTCGACTAGAAAGCCTCCCTATCCACCCACATATGAGAGAGAAGGTTCCATTGGCTTGCCATCCATGGCTGGACTTCGACAAAGACCCTGATCTGACCCAACAACAATAAAACACCCATTGTGAAAGACGGAGCAGAAACAATCATCAACCAAGGTTTAAAAATCCCCTCCACTTGACTAGGGTATAAAAACCTGGTAAGATCATTAGAGGTTACAATGGGCAGTAAAGGCTGAGGAATAGCCAGATCACCACCACCACCCCCAAAATCGGCAAAGTCCTCAATAACCTTGCCAGTTGGCCCAGAGGAAACCAAAAATTCTAAGTCATTCCAATCTCCTGCCAGGTCTGCAAATCCTAGCTGAGAACTCACCTTAGGGTTTAATTTATGTGCCCTAGGTCGATGCAAAGACCCGGAGGAGTACCTATGTGTTTTATACTTATATGGGTCCAATGAGTAGCTGTGTGTTTTATACTTATGCGGGTCTGATGCAATATTTATCTTTATATGTATATATGGCAGCAATATATATTGGGAACAATGGATCGGATTGAACCACTGTGGCTAATCACCTGTGCCTGTCGGGCTATGGTTCGGGTAAAACGTAAGAAAGCAAAGCCGAGTTTTTAGCAGAAAAAGAAGTAACATACGTTGGAGTTTTCATGATCTGGTTGGGTACCGTAGCATCAAACTCTGTACTAGTTTTAGCACCACCTATGGTCACAATATTTATACCTGTGTAGGTGCAATCGGCTTTGTTACCTCTGAGAATCCACAACTAGCTGCCCAAGAAAACCCTAAACAAGTCCATCACCCAAGGTAGGGCCAGTTTTCAGGTCTTTCGTAGACATAGGTCCCCCCCTAGTCACTGTCAAAACATACTCAACACCAACCGCAGCGTGATGAACGTCCGTATTCGCCTGAAGATTCGCTGCCTCTCCCAAATAAAAGGAGGTTTGTCCAAACTCCACTGCCATAACAACAAATGCCTAAAATAAATGAGAACCCATAATTTATAACAAATTACCGCAACATACAGTCTTCGAACGCAACGCTAAGCAACCGCCATAATCGCCATCCTTGCCATATTCGTCTACTCGCCGAGCCAACTCTCAAGCACATTCAGTTGTTGGGGACAAAACCATTCTTGATAAACCCTAGCTCTGATCACATATCAATCTTTGTTGCTATTGATGACGTCGAACCATTTACTATAAATCACTCTTTAAAACATTACCATAAATCGAGGTGCTCTAACTTTGTACCCATGTAGTAAGGTGTGTAGACTTTAGAGATAACACATTCTAGCACCATTGCTGGGGATCAAAGATATATTTCCTTAGGTATATTTCAGTCATATGACCATCTTATTACATAGCATAGACTTTCAAATATAAACTTGATATACAAAAAGGACTAGACAATCAACAATCTATATTGATAACGACAATATTATCCATTCTACTGTTATTGCTTAACAAAACATAATTGGTTGTCATATGGTTAAACAAGAGGAAAGTACATGACTTGAAGGTTGTCGGGCATTGAAACCTGGAGCATACCATGCCAGTTGATGTTGTGTTGAATCGATAACTTACACCCACTCAACAAGGATGTCAAACTCCTCTCGAGATTGTATCTAATGAATGTCCTCCCACAAACTTTGGCCTAATGGTTAAGAACATGTTTTATCTCCCTAGAGGTCACAGGTTCAAAACTGACGGGGGGTAGGGTTGATCATTGGCCTGTTGTGACAAGGCTCGAAGGGTAGGAAACCCTTGGGATAAAGGCTCACCCCGGTGGGCTTTGGGACGTCTCGACCCCTGATAAGTCACAAGTTATTGGTATATCTGGCTTGCAGGCTGTTGGATATACTCTTGGGAGGTTGCTGTTCCCATGTTTAAAAAAATCTCCTTTTGGATGGATAATCTCTTCACAATCTATTTGATTGCTACGATCCCCTCTTTCTATCCATCACTCTTGCCTTAGTTAACATCATGCATGGGTTAAGGATGTCATCATGACTCGACCTTCCTCCATATTCAAGTTCAAGGGATCATGTGATTGATGCGTGCCCAATCCATTCTCCTCCATCACTTGCATTCGGGAGTTTATATATAAATATATTTAAAATATATAATTTTTTCTATCAAGATTTACAACATAAATTATGTACTATTATGATAGAAGAGGAATATACAAATTTAAACCTTTTTCATACTAAAATTAAGATGGATCTAACTTGAACTTGGTTTAACTAACACAATGGATGATCTAAAAATATATTAACAAATAACAAAGAATGTTATCTTGAGTGTCAACTTTGGTGAACAAATTTGATTATTTGAAAAAACAAAGGCATGGAAATTTTATGAGTTTCTAATAATGTGTAAATATAATATGAAAATGGTTTCGACATTATAAAAGAAAATGGTTCTAACATTATCTAAACAAATTGATTAGTTTTTCAATTTTGTTTTTGTTTTTGTGTTCACATAAATATGTAACATTTATATTAAAAGGGGATGTTGGGGTTTCCTTAAAACAACAAAAGTACAAAGCATAAATGAGTTTGCTGACCCATTCAACCATCTTTAGAATACTACTAATATAGTGCTATGCTTACTATCTGACATTATTGTTTAGCATTACAAGTCTTGTTGAAACTAAATCTCAAGGACAATAATTCTAAAAACAACTAACAAGAAGTAAATTGGCTAAAAAAATGATTGTCAAAACTTGATGCCTTCATATGGAACTGAAACTAGAGGAGGACTATGAGAGGGGATGGGGATATTTTCTTGAAAAACTCTCTTGTTTATGGCTATCTAGAGTTTCCATAAAATAAATTGAGCGAGAGACAACCAAGATTGGTAAAGGAAAGGTTTGTTTAAATTTGGTATGTGTTGAAGAATACCATGCAACATCAACTCCTTTGATCAATTTAGGGATATGATGGGAGCCTAGTTTCCCAGAGATTAGTCTCTAAACATCTTGCTTAAAGTTGCAATCCAATAGCATATATCTTGTCGTTTCCTTGACCTAGTTGCATAATGGGTAGATGGAGGGTCCCAAAATTCCATGGTTCTTGAGATTTTCTCGTGTTAATATGTTTTCATGAGCTACAACTCAATTGAAGAATTTGATTTGGGGGGGAGTTATGGAGCTGCAACTCCTTTTCCATTTGAAATATTGAGGAAGGGAGCCATCAGAATGAGCAAGTGTCTCATAACCTTGAGACACAGAGTAATAGCCTTTGGGTCCCCAACCATGAAGATCACCCTTTCTCTTATTCAATGGCACCACTTTAGATAATAGATGCTTTAGTATTTTATATTTTTCTTGCAATTTTGGTGGTAGGTCAAAATTGATCTAATCCACCCAATTTCCAGTCTCTCCCCTAAATGATGATCTCTCTGAGCTTCCTAAAACCCTTGGCTTCCATCCATTCCTTCAAATTTGACATTCCCGACTAATCTTAAAGAGGATCATGGTTGAGGATATTATCATTTCGTATATGAATTTGTGTACCGTTTCTTTGCACCCAATAAGTCCCTTTGTGAAAGGAATCCCATGTTGCCTTGCAAAGTTTGCAAATTTGGGTACATAGTGTTTCTTTTGGCTTGTGATACAGGCATCTGATCTTGCGCTTGCACATGTATTTCACCTCGAGAACCTGTTTTTCCCATCCTTACATGTTTTCCCAATTTTCCAAAGAATTTTAGCTCAAAGAGCTATATTTGTTAGTGAGGGATCTTAGATCTATGGATCCCCTGCATTGATTGGAGATTGGATGATCTTCCAATTTACCAAATAGAATTTCCTTTCATTGTTTCCCACCATTTTCCATAGACATTTGCATAGAATCTTGTTTATTTGGGCCATCACCCCTTTTGGGGCTAGAAGGACCAAGCCTTTTAATATTGGCATTGTTGATAACATTGCTTTTATTAGTACCATATTACATGTTGGTTTGCTCCATATTATCCCCCAAAGTTGAAATTTTCCTTTAATCTTCCCCAAAATAGAGTCCTAGACTTATATTGTCAGAGAAGAGTATCTGATGGGGAGACCCAAATACAAATCTACACATACCGATAAGGATGGGATTCCTAACTTCCTAGAAATGGCTTGGGCTATATCTGGTGGGAAATTTCATGTGTATACTTGTCTCTTTATCTTGTTGATTAGTCGACTTGATGCTTCGCAAAGTTGAGAAAGGGTTTACTCAAATATTCTTACCACAATTAAGGAGGCCTCCCTTAGCAGGATGGTGTCGTTTGTGGATTGTGAGTGGTTAATTCCTTGACTTCAAGTGTCGTGTTGACTCCTAGAATATTACCTTGCCTTCTTTCTTCCTCCATTGTTTTGCTTAACACGCCTACCATGATAATATAGAGGAAAGGGAAGGGCGAACATCCTTGGGTGGAGACCTCGACTTAGTTGGAAGAAATCAGATGGTCTACCATTAATGAGCATTGCGACCCAAGGGGAGCTAATGTAGGCTTTGATCTAAGAAATAAAGAATGGATAAAAGATGAATATTTCCATGATCAATTTTTGATTGTTGGAGACCAAAGGATAGTTACTTCAATAATTTTTCATGGTCAAGAAGGGGGGGGGGTGGTGACCTTTGTTTTAGCCCAAAGCATGAGTGTTCTTTTGGTGCATAGAAGCTTTTCCTTCCAAACAAAGAAAGAGGAGACCAACCTTGGGATGTTGGAGAGGAGACCTTTCACATTTCCTTGGGGGCTTCTCTTCCATATACATGGCTTTGAAGTGCTGGAAAGATTCTTGATTGATCTTCTTAAATCCTCAATTGAGGTTCCTTTGTCATTTTTTATTTCCATTATTTGTGTTATTAGCTTGTGTTTGCTTATGAAAACAGACAATGTTCTTATCCCCATCGACTAGCCAAAGACTTCTTGATTTGAGCCGCCAATACTCCTCTTCTTTGCTTGTCTTGTTGAGCTCTTCTTGGAGTCTTGCTTCCATGTCTCTCTCTTTTTGAGTTATCTAATGATCTTCCATTTTTTTATTGATGGAGAGCTAAGGCTTGTTGCTTCAACAATCTTTCTTGGTTAGGGGGACTAACTTTTGATTTAGCCCAAACCTTGAGCGTTCTTTTGGTGCGCTAAATCTTTTCCTCTCAAACAAAGGTTGGGGAGCCTATTACAAGTTGATCCCATGCATCTTCCACAATTTCTTGGAAGCATTGGGCTAAACTTGAAGGGAATCAGCCCAAGGTTTTGCGGCGATTTAAAGGGCAAAATGATGGGTTTGTGATTCGAGATACTGTTATTAATGTGATCTAAGATAGGATTTCGAAGACTAGCAAAAGAAACGTGCTTTGGATGAGGAGTCGATCCAAGCGGGTGGCCACATGTCCTGAGCCTATTCTTCTCTTCGACTAGGTATATTTTCCTTTTTTGGCTTAACATCCATAGAGTCCCATTTTTGCATGATATTTTCTACCTGTTCCTAGAAGGGGTCCTTGAGAATGGAACCTCCCCTTTTCTCTGAAGAATTGAGGGGAACATTTAAGTCCCTTGCCATCATTAACTTTTGACTAGGAGTATTTCCCATCAATTCGTTTCTAGACCTCCAACATTCTTGTTTTTAGAGTAGGAAACAAAGATATATATGTTTAGAAGATTTACCTTCACCCTGAAGTATTGATTGAGTAATTCTGTTAGAATCCAATGCTAGTTTGTTTGACAGTTGAGAATGTGGAACTTGGTTTCCTTCCAAAGTGTCATTATCCCTCCTGAAGCGCACTGCGATCTAGTTGATGTTCTTGAGCATAGTTTCCAAGTTTTTTCCCCTTTCTCGGGGGCTTGTCCTCGATTTTTGTCTCCTGGATTAAGAGGATGTTGGGGTTCTCTATTTTTATTACATCTTTGAGAGCTTCATATTTTCCTTGAATCCCTAATCCCCTACAATTATAGGAGACGATCTTCATTACTTAACTGGTGTTGGGGTTACTAACCCCCCTAAGTTTCTTTCAAGGGGTTTCGATTTTCCTTTGTATTTCCCTTTTCTTTCTTTTGCATTGTTTTTTTAATAACGATTTGGTGCCCTAGGGTTTTCTCTCTAGCCGCTTGTTCCTCTCTTTGTTTATGCTTAGTTTTCTTCCTTTTCATAAGTTTCTCCTTTGATTAGTCTACTTGTCTTGGGTGTCTTGAGAGGACACCATTGCCCTAGTCTAGACACCTTGGGGGACCTAGATTTCTCCTTCCTCCTTCTCTGGTGGATTTTGATTGTCTTGATCTCTGTTGCCTATCTCATTTTCAGGCTGTGGTGGGTTTTCCTTGGGATTCTTTGTACTATTCCTCTTTAAGTTGAACTAGGGTTCGAAGGGATTGTTCACATGGATCTCCTTTTGAATAGTGTTTACTTTGTTTTGTCCCTTCACTTGCTTGGGGCAATCTGTTACAACTCTATTCTTCCTTTGGGGGGATGCCTAGGGTTTGCTCCATTTTTTGGTTGTTGCCATTGTTCTTGTTGATCAAATTAGATTTCCTTTAGAGTTGGGGGGCAGGGGTAGGAGGGGATTTCTTACTATCTTTGGCGAAGTGCTCGTAGTCAAGTTGATATATATGAGTCCAATTATCAATTAACTTTATTGCTTTACGTAGTGTTCAATACCAACTTCCACCCAAATTCAGGCACAAGAACACTGATCTTTAGGCCTGGATCTGTCAATATACTTTCCAAAGCGCTCCTAACTGTTCACATGGATTCATCGTTCCAATAATGAATTAGAAGGTGCAACAACTTATCCTAGATAGGGACAACTAAGGGAATGTCCCAGGATGTGTCAAAGTCAGGGTTCGATTTGTTAAAGTACAAACTCCTTGGACCCATGAAGTAGGGGCCATTCTAGAAAATAAGGTCCCAATCTGCTTGCTTTTCAAACTGGAAAATGAAAAAAATCCTTACATATGGAGTACAAAGAAACCCTAATAGAGAGGAGGGGTAACTAGTTCTTTTGGATCCAGATGTCGGTTGACATCGACGAGGGCCGTAAGCCCATGAACTTCCCTTCAAGGGGTCTTTTAGCCATTGCGAGAACTACTCTTCTAAAGCTCGTAGGAGATAGGTCCACCTATGGAATTTCCTTGATCCTTTTATGAACTTGAACTGTTAGATTCTTTTCAACTTCTTCCCTTGTGTGGCGACTAAATTCCTGAAGGATTCCACCTCTAACTTAGGGGTTGTGCCCCCTTTCGACTCCATGAAAGCAACTTGCGCAAGATCAGTGTTATGTGAAATCTAAGTTGATAAATTTCCCTAGGTGTAGAGCTCAAGTGCTATTGCATGATAATTGAGTTCATTAAGAGGATCCTCTAGCCCTTGTAAACATGTCTTGTCAATATCAAATAAATTTGTTGATAAGGAATGCTATAGATTTTTGTTGATAATATTAAATTAATATTGTCCAATTAGTTTTTCAATTTAACTTAATAGATTGATGTGAATTGAAATCTTGAATATATATATATATATAATTGCTATATAGATAACAAGAGTCACATGGTGGCATTGTCCTCAACATTGCCACTAACTTTAGTAGGATATTTTTGCAATGAAAACAATTATTGAAGGAGTTGTTTTTTTGCACTTGATGAATCATTCTCAATGTACATTTCTATCTAGTAACTAAATATAAGGCACAGTTTGCAACAAAGGAATCTAAAAGTAAACAAACAATTGTCCTTATAAACATAAAAAAAAATAGCCATTCACACTAGTGACTTGATAATTAAAACTGCTTTCAACTATCATATTTCTCAATAATGTAAATGTTCTGCATTCTTTTCCAACCTACATTTGCAATTAATACAAATGTACACATGTTGCTTACAGTAGAGAAAATACAATGGAGTATATTAAACTTATACATAGTAAATCAATATCTCATTCCTAAGACAATTTAGTTAGCTTACTAGAACCAATTTTTATTTGGAAAATATAAATAAATACAATAATTTTATAATGTTAACTTCCCTACCAACCAATTAGATAGTGAAAATTTAAACCAATAAAAAAACTTGCTTTAAAAATTAACTAATAATTTGTTGAAAGCAATAAAAAAAATAGTTAAAAAAATTAACAAATAATTTGCGCATATTGATTTATTTAATATCTAATTAAGAAATTAAGTTAGCTAAACCAATAATATAGTGAAAATTTAAACAAATAAAGAAAGTTGACAAACAAATTAAGCCAATAATTTGCTGATAGAGATCTATTTATTATTGAACAATATTTTTTTTTAACACAAACGAATAAGTTTTTTTTCTTTTCATGGAACCAGAAATTACAAAGAGGTCGAGCTAATGACTCAACGACTGATTACACATACAAAAAAATTGATACTTGAAGAAGATCAGTATTGTTACAAGGCTTTCAAAAGATAAGATTCATGTAATCATGGCACATCAAAATGCATCCTAATTACGGTAACGGATGGAATGAGCTGATTTTGGCGTTGATGTTGAGGCTTCCTTGGAGCATCAAGCATGCTTTATTGGCCAGAATATCTGCTTGATTATTCAACTCACGCAGGATGTGAAAAGAAGCAACCCTGTCAAAATATTTTAAAATAATTTTGATTCTCTTTAAGATTTTTTTCAAAGAAGGATTTTTAAAATGATCCTCGGAATTCAACTTTTTTATCAATAACTTAGAGTCTCTGAAAATATGAATTGACTTATATTTGAGATCTTTTACTATCTGGTGGGCCTTCAAAAGACCATAGTATTCTGCTTGATTATTCGAGCATATTCCAAGACCCCAACAAAAATAGGTTTCAATAGATCTTTCTGAAGATATGATCACTCCACCTGGTCCAGAAATTCCGGGATTACTCTTGGAAGCGTCGTCAAAGAAAATAGCGGGGATAGAATTCCTCTTCCACCACAAAGAGAAGGTAGCAACATTATCTCTCAATCATCAAAAAAGGGGGAGAAGCTGGTTTTTTAATTGCGGCACTCCTTACACCATTCAAGCAAGGACCCAACCATTCGACTGCTTCGAGAGGAAGAGAAGCATTACCCAAGCTTCCAGCAAATTCCACAATAAAAGCTTTCGCTCTTGCCACAACAATAGGAAGCTTGAATGATTTATTACTGAAAATCCACTTGTTTCTGGCAGTCCACACAGACACCAAATAAACTTTGACATAGATTGCCAGATTTTATTCCAATCAGTGTTGAGATTGAATTGTAAGGGGTTTCGATCTTTCCACTTGCTAAAAAAGAAAGGAACAACATTTCCAGGAGAAACAAAGACATGCAGACCATGAAGGACGCTCCCCCACATGATTTGTGAAAACAAAAATTCAATGAAAATGTGGTCAGACGTTTTAGGAGCCGAATTGCATAAAATACACTGGAAAGGACCATTAAATCCCCGCTTAATTAAATACTCGCCAATCAAAACACGTTGGAGAATGAGCAACCAGGTAAAAAAAATTACCTTAGGCAAGCAAAAGGAATCCCAAACATCTTTCCAAAGAGAAGACGACCATAATGAAGGATGAGAAGATTGTAACACATAGAATCCATGGGCAGCAGAGTAAAAACCAGTGCGCCCCCAGCCCCAATGATATTTATGCAAACGGTGAATGGGAGCAGAGCCTGAAAGCGATGATAACAACAAATTTTTTAATGGCTGAAGTGGTTCTAGAAAGACTGGCAGCGTCCAACCTGTCCAGTTCCCATCACAATCCCAAGAGCAAATTTTAGCAAGCCTGATAATTCGATGATTATCAAAAAGAGACCTGGAAGGATTTAAAGAAATTAAGGAGGAAAGAGGAGGATTCCCAAGAATACTGTCCTCCCACAAAAAAATCCTTGAACCATTACCATGGATTCTAAATAGCTGCCATTGAATGTGCTTTAATCCTTTTTAACAAGAATTCCAAATTGTTGTACCTTGAGGAAGATTTTTTGCTTTTAAGTTTCTCAATGAACCTCCCTTTAAATATTTCATCCAAAAAATCTTGCTAACCAGATGCCTTTTATCAGTAAACAACTTCCAGATGATTTTTCACCCATGGCTAGATTTGCTAAGCCAGGATTTCGAATCTGCAAAGCAACTTCCGATAGAGGTCTTTTGACAATGTCCCAGCTGAGTACATGAAGCTTTCTCTGGTTTCCTTTACCTCCATTCCAAAGGAAATCTCGCAAAAGCTTGGAAATCTGAGACATGATGGACTTCAGAGAAAGCAGAAGGGAGGATTGAAAGGTGGGAAGGGCTGAAAGAATAACTTGAATCAAAATTAGCTCACCAGACTTGGTGAACCACTGGCCACCCCAGGAAGCAATTTTGGATTTAATCTTAGCAATAACTTCAAACGAGAGATAAGGCGGGCTAGGTCCCAGAGTTAAAGGTAAATGCAAATATTTAATCTTTTCCCGCTTATCAAATCCGAGAAAGCCCAAGGAGTGGGCAATTCGAAGAATTGTCGGACGATCAACATTCCAGCCATAAACAACACTTTTCTTTTTGTTTGTCAAGGCTCCTGAAATTAAATTTTTTTTTTGGAGGATTTCATTAAATGCTCGACAATCGTTAGTGAGGCCCAACCAAGAAGAAGCGAATCATCAACAAAGAGATCATGGTTAATAGGATCCACTCCCCTTATAATCTTAATACCTGGAATATGACCTGCTTCCTTTTCCACTGTGAGCTTTCTACTGAGAGTTTCTGCCATCGGGATGTAAAGAAACAGAGACAAAGGGCATCCTTGATGAAGGCCTCTAGAAGCTAAAAAGAAATATGAAGGTTTGCCATTGACCAAAGGTGCTATCCAGGACTTGTCAGTGCAAGATTTTATCAAGTTAATGAATTCGGCGCTGAAACCAAAAGAGAGAAGGACTTTATAAAGGAAGGAAAGATTAACATGATCAAAGGCATTTTTCATATCGAGTTTGATAAGCATTCATTTCTCCTTCCCAAGAAAACTGAAATGGAGGGCTTCTTGAACTTGAATAACATTGTTAACCAGGTTTCTACCTTTTACGAACCCCCCCTAGAGAGGAGAAATCAAATTCCCCAATAAAGGCTTGAGACGATTGGCTAAAAGTTCAGCAAGAAGCTTGTAGGAGGAATTACATAGCGAAATAGGACATAACCTATCAAAAGAAGCAGGGTTAACCTCCTTAGGAATTAAGTCAAGAAAAGTGGAGTTAGTGCATCCTCCAACCTTGGCTTTTTTTTGAAAGGATGTCGCCATACGAAGCAGATAAGATTTAATGATATTTCAACAAGCTCTGTAAAAGTGAAAGGAAAAGCCATCCGGGCCAGGAGCTTTATCCGACTCCATTGCCCTAATAACTTTGAGAATTTCATTTTTAGTGAATGGCTTCATTAGGCCAGCATTTCCCTCTACACTGACAATGGAAGGAATATTGCTTAAAAAAATTGCAGTAACTTTAGCATTAGAAATTCCATCCTCATGGAACGAAATTTGAAAGTGATTTCTTGCAGCCTGCTTTAAAGATTCATGGCCTTTAATGATTTCTCACTCTATGGAGATTTCTGATATATGGTTACGTGTGAGACTTGCTCTACATTGGCGATGGAAAAAGGCAGAGTTTTTGTCACTGACTAGTAGCCAAAGGCTGCGTGACTTCAACCTGAGATATTCCTCTTCCTGTCGAAAAGAATGAAAAGTTTTAATTTGAGTAGATTGTTCCAATGTCAGCTGAGCTTTGGTAATTTCCATATCCTCCATTCTTAATTGAATATCTGCAAGTTCCTGAACATTCTTTTGCCTACTACTCATAGGAGAATTAAGCGATTTCTTAGCACAATTCTTCAGAGAAGTCTTGGTATTCTTTAATTTTTGATCCCAAATAAAACTAGGAGATCCTTCAATATAAACAGATCAACATTGAGACACAGTTTCCCAGAATCTGTCTCTTGCAATCCATAGAGAACTGAAGCGGAAGGGTATCGGGCCAAGTTCTTCCTCTTCTTCAAAAATCAATGAGATGGGATGGTGATCTGAGGTTAGTTTTGGCAGAATTTTAGAAGATATAATGTACTTCCCCTTCATAAAGGAGCTTTGAGCAAGAAATCTATCAAGGTAAGCAGAGATGTTAGTGACCCCAGCTCTGTGATTAGATCAAGTAAAACGACCTGATTTTGGTTTAAAATCCAGGAGATCATAGGCTTGAATCGAAGACTCAACAGAAGCTTGAAAAAATCCTTTCCAAGAACTCCACCTTTCTTCTCTTTGGGATCAAGAATTATATTAAGATCACCTGCCACGATTACATTAGAGGGAGAGGAGATCTCTAAGAAATCTGACAAAGTGTTCCAACATTCTCATTTTTTCTATAAAACTGACAGGGACGTAGAGATTGAATAGAGCCAAATGAATCTTACTAGAAATTTGCTGAAGTTATGTATAGATCCAGTGATGAGTAACAAACGAGCTTTTCAAGAGAAATTTTTCTTCAGACCATAAGGTTTCCAGACCGTCAGAAGAGCCTTGTAAACTGACGGCAATGCCAACCTTCATTTTCCACTTTGTTCTACTAAGGGAGAGAAGAGCTTCCTCATTGATTTTGGTCTCTTGGAGAAAAAGAATATCAGTTGAATCCATTTTCAATAAGTCTTTAACAACTTCTTCTTTATTGGGATTCCCCAAACCCCTGCAGTTGCAAGAGAGGATCAACATTATTTATTGATGGAGGAGGAAATTATTACTCCCTTAGGGGGTATGTTTCTCTTGCTTCTTCCAAGGGACATTTCAATGGTTGAATGAGAGCCCTGCATCTTTAGTCTCTCAGCCTCTTATTCTCTTTCTTCCTTTCGAGATTTTCTACCGACCTTCTTGGAGATATGCTCAATGGAATCATCATCAAATTAACCAGAGCTAGCAGCCGGTTTTGTCTTTAATATTTCAGCATAAGAAGAAGAGGGATTCGCTCCAATTTGAGAAAAATGAATTTCCTGTAGGAGTACACCTCAACTAAAAAATTCCGGGTTTGGTCCAAATTGATCCAATAGCTCGGGAGAAGGATGGGTTTCCTGAAGATTTACACCTCCAATGAATAATTCTAAATTTGGTCCAGTTTGTTCCAATGGTCCAGAATTTAATTCCAATTCATCTTCATGCTCATTAAAACACTGAATTTCACCCTCTTCCAAAACAGGATCAGAGGAGCCTAAAACTGCAAATTGATTAGATGGGCCAGAGGACTGGGTTTTATTGCCAACATCATAGACACCATTTTAAACTTTGCTTCTTTGCCTTTCTTACTATTTTCCTGGGAGGATTTACCTTATTTCTGAACCTGAGTCCACTAGTCAGCCTTATCTTTTTCAAGATCTTCTTCTGATATTTTTTTTTTGCAATTACGGGCGAAGTGGCCATAACAATGACAGAAGTGTCACTTGAAAGGAAGCTGCTCATAGTTGAGATCTTGAATATGGGACCATTTAGCTACTATTAACTTGATTGCCTCAGGCATACCAATTTCCAAGTCCACTTCAATGCAAATCCTTGCACATGAGTATTGATCTTTTCTTTCCACTCTATTAATATACTTTCCAAGCTTATTCCTGATAGTCTCGATAAGA
The DNA here is from genome assembly GCA_001517045.1 of Pseudotsuga menziesii. NCBI lineage: Eukaryota > Viridiplantae > Streptophyta > Pinopsida > Pinales > Pinaceae > Pseudotsuga > Pseudotsuga menziesii. Next base: position 382,445 of record LPNX010246415.1, read on the forward strand.
TTCAAAATTCCAGTAGTGTAAGGGTAAATGAGGAAGCCTGACCCAAACAGGAACAACATATGGGACATCTTGGGTAGGGTCAAAGTACGGAGTCCATTTGTTCAAATAGAGTCCCTCAGGCCCGATGAAGTATGGCCCGTTACAAAAAATAAGGTCACGATACTCAGCTGAGTAAAAAACAAACACATAGTAACCTCTACCAACCAGATGGCTTCAAATTCCTTCCATTACCAAGGGCCTCCAGTTTCTTTGAACCCAACCTTCAATAGCCTTTGGAGAAGGCCAAAGACCAGTACATTTCCATATGAGCCCTCTTTCCGTGAGGTTTAAAGCAGTACGACAGAGCCATTCAACAAACAGTTCAACAAACTGGATGTTTGCTTTCTTCACAAACCTTTGACTACATAGACCTTCCTTCCTCTTGCCACATGAAACGATCAAACGCTTGAATGCATCCAAATCGGGTGGCAGAGGAGGGGGAGGGCCCCCTCCGACCTCCATCAAAGAAACTGACCTCCAAACAAGCGCTGATCCAAAAGCAACAGAGGATAAAAACGAGAATGGTCCACCCAAGCCAATCACAAGATCTCCAGATCAGAGGATCGAGGTTCTAAATGGAAGACCACCAAAGAACAACCTCCAAAATAAAAACAACAAACCCAAGAAGTAAGAGAATTTGTGCTCACTTCAACGCATTCTTGAAAAAACAATTCAGAAAGAAAAAATAAAAACAACCACAAACCAATCTGGTAACAACAAACGCCTCCAGGGGATTAAGGTGCCAATCAACCTACAAGCAACCTGCAAACAACAAAGCAAACGTCGTTTCAAGGCCTCCCACAGTCTAAAAATTGAAATTTCTTGGAGCAAATTTTCCACCGAAGCTCAAATCCTTCACCAGCAGAAAATTCAAGGGCAAGGATCCACAACAGCATGACTTCGACCAGGGATGAATGACCTGCAAAGATCAAAGCACACCGAACAAGAGTCGAGATGAACCCATATAGAATTTTTTTTTAAAATGTTCTTGGAGCCAAAAATCGATTCGAATTCAACAAAAAAAATATTTTCAAAGCTGAACACAATTAGTATTCTAAACATCTTTTAATTTGTACTATTCCATTTTAAACAAAAGAGAAATCCCATAAATCTACATAAAACTCATATTTCTATCTGAGATATAAACACCAATGGCATTAATATACACCAAAACAATCTCAAAGAACTCAATCAAAATCTCTATGCGAAAGTTATCTTTTTTTTCAACATTATTAAAGGTATCATGGTGAATGATTTCTGCATAACATTAATTTATTCTACATTATTTTATTGATTATAGTTAGAACATAATTTGTTTGTGAGCCTCATAAATAACAAAAATATGTTGGCTCACAACATTAATATTTGTCAAAATGCTTAGAAAACTCCTATTATAAAAGCATAATGCAACACACATCATTATACATTACACTTCTTACTTCTTATTGAAGAGACTAGAACTTGCTGCAAATAGTTCTAAGTATGGCGATTTATTTGCACTGGTGGAGGATGGTGGAGGATAAGCACTGATGTTTTCCTAGGGTTTTGACACTAATATCTTAGCATCACTGTTAACTATATATTAATAACAACTAATTTACCCTCAAACTCAAATACAATTTAACTCAAATTATTCAACCATAAATGCCACTTCATGCTCGTATGTAAATTGAAGTAGCTTGTAATAGCACTTTACCTTAATAAACAATGTTGTAGTCGGTGAAATCGACTTGGCGATGCAGGTGACTCGATATAGTCGGCATAGTGGACTAGATAGCACAAAAAAACACAAGAAACTTATAGTGACTCGTGCCCTAGTTACATAAACCCTAACAGATAAGTTATGTAAACCCTCTCCACATAAATTATTTGATTTATTTAACCCTAACAGATAGGCCAGCTGGAAGTGAGCTTGAAGGATGGATTTCTTCTGCTCCTGACGTTCTGAGGTGTTTTTAAAAAGATAAGCATAAATTTCATAATGGAATTCGTGGGAAAAAAAAGCCATTCCTCAAGCAGCTGGACGCGAGTTCGAATCGTGTCAAGGTCAATAAGAGAAAAAATTAAAGTACCTTATGGTATAGGGCTTTCCAGTGGTGCATGACAGAGCAGAGTTGGTCATGGAGAGATGGCAGAGGTTCTCGCAGTCCAAATAACTCATCACGTGTAATGCGATTTCAAGAAGGAGCTACTCAAACATCGAACCTGTGGCCCTTCAACCATTCCCTTCACCAAACTTATAGTGATCGTATACACACCTTTTGCACGCTAAAATTATCTCTCTTTTTCCTCATAGACTGAGGCATTCCATGATGATTTCCCAATCATATGAATGCAATATCTACCTCACACTTCAATGTTCAGGTGTCTCTAGTGTGAGCTAGATATTGGGGTAGCGAGGTCCGTCGAAAGTATGCAGTGTGGGTACATGTTGGATGCGGAATCAAATTTTGCATCCAACGAGCTCTCTCGATCGAAATTTGAGTAAAAACACAGGGAGATATGTCGAAAATATGAACACAAAAGTAGTTTTTTTCTTTTTTTCCTCCAAAATTAATAAATATTATTTTATTATTTTAACTATTATTTTATTATTTTCCTTAGGAGGCTCATTTTATACCTCAAAATGACTCTAATGAAAGTCTGACGAGGACTTTGAAAACCACTCAGCTCCTCATGAAGTAGGTCTTCCCCGCACCACATACTCTCCACCAATCCTATGACCCATCAACACTAGGTAAGTTCCCACTGGACAAGTAAAGTTCAACTGTCTTTGAAACACCACAGAGAAACCTGCATCATCTAAAGATGATATTGAGAGTATAGTCACTATCAATCCTGGTATGTAAAGAGCTCTAACCACCTCTAAGAGTTCCCCACAATCTAGAAGGAACCTGACCCTTCCTACTCCTCAGATCACATGCTATGTGCCATCATAATCTCTAAAGGTCTGCTCAGGAGTATATTGAAGGAATATGAATTCTTCTCACATTCCAGTCATATGATTGCAATGCCTACAATCCACTAGCCATCTCTCATCAACTTGTACCTCATGCAGACTGCTATCATGGTGAGATACAAAAGAGGCAAGACAAAACTCCTTCTCAAACTTGATGGTGAACTCATGCAACTCTTCTTCTGCAACAACTTGCTCATCCCTCTTCTCCTTATTCTTCTTCTTATGAGGGAATTTCCTTGCATAATGGCCATAATCGTTGCATGTAAAACATGTGACCTTACTCAGGTCTTTCTTCTGCTCACCTCTCTTGAAAATTTGCTTTCCCTTCGCAGCAAGTGCCATATCTTCCTCTTCTGGTGTTGTAGAAGAAGACCCCTGAATGTAACCCTGTCACATACCCTCCCCTCTAAACGTCGAGAGAGAGAGGACGCGACTACATAGCTGCTACTATCAAAACGGGCAATCTAGCCCCATGAACATAACATAAAATGAATTGAAGATAAAATTATACATACATAGATGCATGATGCAATATACAATGGAAGCAAATACATTTCAACACATTCATCACGTTCATAATAATTTATAAAACAAATACATTGCAGAGATTAAACACAAGAAAATACTTATCTTGAGAAGAAGCTTCCCCGTAATTAGCTATGTCACTGCAATGTTCCACCCAACCATAGGCCAATGTGCTCATCAAACTCTCAGCACCACTGCCACCCCTGAGCTAGGCATGATTTCCACAAGGAACTAGGGAACAACAGGCTCACACATAGACATACACATCAAAGGCATCCAAGCCACTCTACAGATGCATTTATCAGGATGCTAAGATAGTGGAAACGTAGAATTGCTAAGCTAGTGAGCTCAACCACTGAGCTATGGAAACCTACACAAGATCTGGCTTTGTCTCCACAACACCTACACACCCAACACAAGGAAGTATCCCTTTCACTGCTACACAGTCCTTCCCTGTGCTCTTCAGGGTGTGCATAGAAAGGTAACCAGCCCCTCTTGATCTGTCTGTGAGGTTCCTCTCTTCACTAGGTTTATCAAGCCAATTTGGGGCCTCTTCCACTCCTAACTAGTTCAGAGCAACACAAGGATTACATAAAAACAACATACAAATGTTGGGTATGAACTAAACATTTCCAGGAGCCAAAAACAAAAATGGAGGAAGGGGAAAACACCCTGGGATACCAAATCCGATTTCAGGAAATGATCATGGACATTACAGGAGAAAAAATGACATCCATTCACACCCAAATCGTCAATCTGAATTTAGAAAACGCCTAGGGGAATTACGGGAGAAAATACAACCTCTATAAACCCCCAATTCATGGTTCTCCTCTGTCCATTCACTGAACAATACAAAAACATGTTTCCTAGCTTGGAGAAATTAGGAAAAATGCAGAAGTCGTGAGGGAAAAATGCCCAGGAGCTCCAATTGCATGAGGGGAAGAATGACGTGAATGCATAATAGGATGGGCAACAATTTCTAAGATATAACTTTCCTAATAAGTCAAAATGACGTTTTTAAAAAATGATGGCTTGCCCCAATTCGAATTTGACTGGCATATTCTTCCATTCCCCATGCATTAATTACCTCAACCAATTTATGGAAAAAATAAATGATTGGGTGAATAAGACAAAAAAGGTAGTTGACAGCTTTATGCGTTGTCCCATTGACATTTGGCTTTACTCTATTGGCTCAAAGGTTTGAATACCCCCCCCTATTCCTTGTGAAATCATGCCCCCATCTATTTAATGTTGCATTGACATAACTAGTTGTGGGTATTTTTATTAATTGCATATTTAAATGATGTCCAAAATTATATTGTGCCTGGCTAGCACGTGAACCATCGGCATCAATTTTAATTACCAAACATAAAACACTAAATCCATGGTGGGGCCTTGGCCTTGAGCTCCACACCATGATTTAATACGCTATTTACATCATTTACAATTTAATGCAATTGGGGTCAAAACCAGGGTATTACAACCCTCTTCAGGTCTCCTCTTGTGTGAAATCATCCCACAGACAATCCCACTTGGGAAGATGTTCTCTAGCAACAATGGATTCAAAAAATATTGCCGATGATTTAGTCACACCATTCAGGGTTTGTCAAACTAACTCTCCATGCTCCACCTTCTCCCCCACAACTACCAACTCGTCTCTAACCTGATTTATACGAGTTAGATAGGTGACCATTTCCTCATCCTTGACCATCTTGATGCTCTTCAGTTTCTCACGAAGCACCATATTTCTATTTTCATTAGAGATTTGGTATAGTTTCGTTAGAGCATCCCACATCTCATATGCATTAAGTTTCCTTGAAATATGTGGGATGACATGGTCCTTGATTGCATCAAGGAGAATCTATTGAGTCTTAATGTTCTTGTTTTCATAAGTGACCTTTTTTGTAGCATCTGTAGGAATAGTTATGGTACTTGCATCTATGCTCTCCACAATGTCCCATAACTCACTTTCTTTTAGAAACAACACTACCCAAGCCTTCCACGCAGTTAAATTTGAGGCCCCATCCAACAGATCTCCATGCTTAAACTGCTAGCCATCTCTCTCGTAAATATGGATCTAAAACTAATTGTCACAATGAACAAAGAATAAACACAGATTTTTCCCTTACACACCAAGATCTAACAGATATGTCTCAAATCTCTCCTCCAACAATCAAATATGATAGATCCAACCTCCACCAACTCAGATTTGACACCTGCACTTCAGATCTAGGTAGATATGGTCTCTATCATGTTGATACTAGCTAGATCTATCTCATATCTAGACTCCAACACTTAAGATCTCATGGATTTGACCTCTACAATCACAGATCTGAACCCTACTCTCCAGATTTGGTAGATTTGGTTACTCTCTCTGCAGATCTGACTCCACCACTGAATCTTCACACAGATCAGGTTTGTTGCTTGCATTTCTGAGTGTGATTTGCCTCCTCTTACCTTTAACGAGGCTATGATACCATGCTAATTTTCTCATAGGTGTCCACTCACTTTGAGAATTCTGGATAATCAACTCGACCACAAATTTCACGAATCCTACATAAAAATCACTTCTATCAAAATTAGAATTTGCAGCACATGAAATTCATACAACTTTTAAACAACTGGGTAATCATACATAAGACTTAGAAATTTATCTTGGGAACCCCAATGGGGAAAACCAACTACAATGGGTCTTTCTACTTTCTTGACCCCAAAGCAAATAAAATATAGAAGAAGTACAATAACATTTAGAGAAACAACAAGTGATCTTGAAGGGCCAAATCCCTATATCTGTAGCAGCTGCAATTGTTGCTCTTGAAGAAAGTGCCCCCAATAGTACCCTCTCATGTTGGAACTCTCAAATATGACCCTTCCAGTCATTGGATGTTATACAATCTGTCTAACTCTTAGAGGGATTCTCCTTCAGCCCTCTGCTCTGCTCCAAAAGATGTACTGCGTCCTCAATCACTAAAAATGTTCCCCAATTGTACAATTGTGCCCTCACTCCTCTGAGACACGTCTTAGTTGATCTAGTATAAGTATAACTTTGACTGATACCTTAAGACCTCTTCTCAGTCACTGATGAAGACCCTTAGTTCTTTGGGCCCTCTCAGCCTTCCACACGTGTGTAGCAGCTCCCTCACGTACCACACGTAATGTTTGTTGCTCACGTCCTTCTCAAGTTGCTCACTCTACTGCTACTGTTGCTCTTCAGTATCTGAAGATGCTTAGTGAAATATCTCTCTCACTGCCTCAAGGAATGAACTCCTCAGTCTCCGAGGCTCTGTCTTCTCACTACTCTGAGGAATGTGTCCCAACTATCTCAGATGGTTCTCTCTCCTTGGTCAACTGTTGCTCAGAACTACTTTGATCTACTGATGCTCACAAAAGATAATTGAATTTTGCACCCTTAATGCCTTTTTATAAGTCACTGAGAAATTAGGTCATCAAACCCTAATTAGGGTTCCAAAACCCTAATTCCACTTTTGTGCCAAAAATCAAATTGTTGCATTAAAAAATTCATGCATGCACTTTTGCATGCAACTAGCAGAAAGTGTCTTAAATCACTTCAAGTCTTCGATGTTGGAACCATGACACTTGGCAGAGTGCATCTCACACTCTACTATCCTGCCCATGCTGATAAGTGTGCCTCCATGTTAGGAAACCCACATGGAGGACATCATGAGTTACCCCATAATTCAACATGAATTGCAGGTCAAAGTTATTCACGAGTTTGTAAGAAGCATATGCATACTACAAAGATCATAAAAAAGTTTACCATGAATTCACCATGTGAAAAGAGAAACAAATATCAAATTCCCCAAGAAGGATGCAACCTTCATGATGATGATGATGATGATTAACGTCCACTGAGACCAACTTTGGTCAATCAAACCTTAAGAATGATAATACTTGGTTTACTTTGAAATCTTGTTTATGTGCTCAAAAAAGCTTTCCAAGAAGCTTTCCATGCTCACTATAGTTTTGGCAAGTTAGGAGGTTATAAATATTTGTATTGTAGCAAATACTATGAAACTTAGATTTAATGTGGGTGTAAGCAAGGCACGCTAATAGAAAGTGATTTTCATCCTCAATGTTCATAGACTCACACAGATGGCAAACCCTTTCCGCCCATGGAGTTTTAGGAATAGACCAACACCCTGTTTCGCTATGGAGTTCATGAGAGTTCGTTCTAATCTTGGCTATATTAATTTTCTTTCGTGAGCTAGTTACTACTGAGAGATACTTCTGATCTTCCAAGTTAGGATTAATGACCGCCTTATAGTATCTTAATTTTCTTTTAACCGCTAAATTTCCGTCACACCAGAATTTCTCTTTAAACTTAGAAGTAATAATATTTTTTACATTATCAATGTTCTGCAAAATGTCATTTTCATTAATACCCCAATGGTTTAACCAAGCCATGGTATCTTTACACCAACACTACTTGAGGCGTAGTTTTTTTTACTTGAGTTTAAAGCAATTTTATGAAGTCTCTCATTTCCCATGTTATTTATCTTATGCTTGTGCATAAGGTACCTAGTCATATCCATGCTGTCGATGGGGGAAAGACCCACTTCTATGAGGAGAATAGGGTAAGGCGTATTGCTTTTAATTTTGAGGTTACAAGTTATAAACCGCTTTTGGATTTTCTCAATCTTCGTCCAAGATTCTCTAGAAATGTTGCACCCCCATATTAATTAGTCATAGAAATAAAAAGGGAGAACTATTTATCATTTTACTTTCATGATAATTTTACAAAAGTTTTGATATTATTTGTTCTCTCTTAATTTGTTGTTTGTGTGCAGGTTCAATTGTGAATATTATGGGATGGGTTGGAGTTATTCCTTGCGAAACAACAAGTAGAAAAGAGGCTCTCATGCTGCCGCATCAACGCACTAATGAATTGACAATATCTTCCATTAATTTACTGCAGAATTAGGTGGTCACAACAACGTTGAGATAAATGATGGAATCTTAAACTAAATCTCAGATTGTATTTAATTCAGCTGATGTCTGCCTGCCACCGAGGGGGGGTGGGTGGAAAATACAAAATAAGGCAGACGTTAGGTTCTCAGAACCAATAGCAATTTAAATTAAGGTATTTTTTTAAAATGTTTTCATATAAAATAACATCAATGTTCAAATTATAGTTTAGGAAAAAATTAATCTCGTAACCTCTAAACTAATTCCCTCGACTAAAAACTATATGTCGAGGACATAATAATAGTGTCAATCCATCTCATCATTTGTTTTATTAACCATAAAAAGTGATAATATAGATATGAAGGTATATCTATAGCAATTATATAAATAATAGTCTCATCCTTTGTTTTATTAACCATCTAAAATGATAATATAGATATAAAGGTATATCAATGTTTAAGTAGTAATCTTATTGCACCATAGGCCATTCTGTAACATAAGAAAATGTGTTACAAAAAATATTTGACATTGGCGCTTTCACATATTTGAATTCTAGCTTTCTTTTTTACATCACTGGTACATTGTACATGGATGGTGGTAATTTTAATAGTAATGTTGAAGCAGGTATTAATCTTAAATAGTTCTTAGGTGTTGATATTTTAGGTTAGATATAGTTATTGTCTTTAAAAGGTAACACGGTTATAAAAGTTTCAAGACGTCTTATAAAAAATATTGTTGCCTAGAAAACATTATTATCATGGTTATTGTAAAAGTAAGAGTGTTTGTTATAGAAATGGTTATGAAGGTTTTGTGGGTTAACTTGAGTGGTTGAGTGTTGTGAATTCCAAGTAGGAGTTTATGAGGTAAAACCATTAGATTGGATAACTTTGTGATTATTGCGGGCCTCTCTTGATACACTTGTTAAATTAGGTTGCCAAAAAATGCATTCAAATAGTTTACATTGGGTACCATTCTCAAAATGAGGGGAAATATGCAGAGGGTTTCTTATGATGTGCATTTCGTCGAAAAAAACTAGTTACAGGAGTATAATATACTTTTGTATCGGGCATTTAAACCTTAGTTTTTTGCCATGTACATTTTTTCAGGTAATTATCTTGGGGTAAACCCTCGAGGATGGTACCCCTCATTTTGAGGATGGTACCCCTCATTTTGAGGATGGTACCTAGGGTAAACCCTTGATTTTCTAGAGCATGAGGTCAAGTCAACAATAGAGATTGGAGCCAATAAAACAATATAATATTTTTTGCTCAACATATCATGGAATAGAACTTGGGTGTCTCCATCCCACAACCAGTTAGGGTACACCCAATTGACAAGTTTATTACCATATATGACATTATGAAGTTGAAGAAAATGTACTGAAAATAAAAAATGTTTTGCATTTGTACTCTAATGTATTTGTTTTTTTTGTACATAAGTATATTGTATTAGAGTGACATGAATGATGCTAATGTTAATAGCACCCTGGTGCAATGTTCAAATGAACACGAGTATTAAAAAATTAGTTCAAATATTCATAGGATGGATTTTTGATATTTTAGGTACAATTTCGAAACAATATGTAATTACACCAAAGATGTTATTAAGGGGACGGTTCTACTCGATTTTTCGTCGTATGTCGATGGAGAATAAGGAGTCTGTCGATGGCAAGTAAGGAATCTGTCGATGGCGAATAAGGAATCTATCGATGGTGAATAAGGAGTTGCCCCCTGTATTTATTAAATTTATTAAACAACAGTTGTCACTGATTCTCTTTGCGCTTGAAAAAAAAAAAATAGGCACGCATTCCCACACCTTCATTCATATCAACCCTCCCTCCCACCCGAACTCACATGCTGACGCACAGTCCCCTTCACGCACGTCCTAATAGACCGCCCACCCGGACTCACATGGTGACGCACAATCCCCTTCACGCACGTTCCAATGGACCACGAGAATCCAAGATTCCCGAAAACCCTATCTTGTCCTTGTCAACCCACTGCATGTACTTAATCAACTGCACCCTCACAAACCTCTTATAAATGAACGATGCTCCTCTAAACTATGGCAGAACTAGCCACGCTATAAAAGCCAACTTTACAGAATGCCAAAACTGTATCCTGAAAATAAAACTAGCCCATCAGTCTATTCAACTACACCTCCATCCATGCAACATGAACAAATGAAAATAAAAAACATGAAGAACAGATTAAATCCAAGAGAAAATCAACCACAAATCCACCGCTTACCATGAAATTAGTGTTGCTGATGCCGTTTCTACAAGGGTTAGAAAAGAGTAGAGTATCCAATATGTTAGCCACTGTTCATCATCTTCTTTAGATGGGCTCTCAATTGCTCTTACAGAGGCATACCTAAGATTGGCATTGCCAAATTATTCTTCCTTTCATGTCTAAACAAAGTCTTAATTTCTCTGCCATAACTTTATTACATTAATGCAAGGAAGAAAACAACACTTACCATTGATATAGAAGCATCAACTTGGGTTTGCACAAAATGAAAATGAAAATTAACAATGATATAGAAAACATCCTTGTTAAGATGTAAAGTATGAATTAAAAATCAAAGCAATTGCATACCCTGTAAGCGACCGCAAATGGGTTACAATTGTCCAAAACATTCCCACGCTTGTCCATTGTTTCCATCGCCATAAATCGGGTTAATCTACATAGGGAAATGGATCTGATCACAACTTCATCTAGCCCATATGATTGAGTAATTATCTGCCAACCTTCTGGGTCTTGGAATCCTTCCATTGAATAAGCATCGACTTGTATATTCTCTTTAGAGTCCAAACTCATACGTCTCCCACCGAAAAATGGTCTCCATCGAGAAGCTTTGCAATACTTGGAAAAAATATTGTAGTAACTTACCACCAATAAAGCGATGGCTAGAACTACAACAATGGCTATCAGCGCAAGACTGATGGTGGTGGTGGCGTAGTTGTGCTTGGTGGGTCCTTTACTTATGGCTACATTTGGTGAGGCTCCCCATCCAAATTCATATCTACCTGCTGAAATTTCCCTTGGACGAGATTGCTCCGGAGGCAAACTTATGGTGGATTTATTTAACAAATCTACTTCAAACGTATAAATTTGTTGAAAATACATAGATGTAATTAGTTACATAGATCTAATTAGTTAGTATGTTCATGGAGAATGAAGGATAATAAACCCACTATAAAATCATAAATAACACCACTACAAATTTAGAGTGAATTAATGTAACTACACAAAATTGATGAGAAAACTGCAAATCACCTCAGAGAAAGTGTATTCATGGTGTGCTAAGCTCTGCAAAATGATGGAATAACCTGCCCATTAGGAAAATAGGCTCCATGGATACAATTTTCGTGATTTTTTGAGCTGCTTAATGTAAAACCAACACATTCTAAACTTCGAAATCGAACTGATATTGAATCACAGACACCTAGCCCCGGGACTTTCAAATGTTGTGGATTTCTTCTTTCAAGTTGTTTATTATAAAAACAGTAGATTAGAAAGCAACTCGAACCTAACCCAGTAATTTCAAAATTGTAGCGACAACAGAGATTTGCCCGAAGTTATTTTGTGCTTGTTTGAATACTTTGGCTGTCAAAATATAAGAAAAACAATAGCTGGAAGATTAAGCGTTGGAAAGGATGCAACTAGCATTGAATTTTCCTCACTGTGCCAGAAGGTGATGCATAACCCTTCTTTCCACGTGCTATGGATGCATGAATCGACATTGTGTCACAGTCCACCATGTCGAATCTAGTGGTAGTTAAGAAATATTGGAAGTTATTTAACATGATTGTTATAGAATGTTGGGCAAGCCGCACTACAAATCTTCGTAATTAATTCGTTATTGTCAGTGTTACGTTGTCTGTCGTGTTGGGGTCATTCAATTTCAGATGCGATGAAAAACTCAGTCAATCTTATAACACTCTAACTGGCTACTTTGCAATGTTTGACTTCCGTTGCTTCTAATCGGGCTTCCACTTCCATTACGACTAGTATTAGCCAACCCAAGGGTGTTTTAATTTATCTATATTGCTCGTTGGTGGCATTATCGTGATAACATTATTTCAAAATTTCGGGGGTTTTCTTTTCTTATTTTTTTACATATGCATTGATAACAGTTGACCTAAATTCCATTTCTATTTGTAAAGTCTTTTTTGTGATGTATTTTAATTTTAATCTTTCATCTAGTAGTCGTTGTATCGAGATGGACATTGGTAAGAAACCATGCAACATGTGGAAATCCATGTATGGGATAAGGTTGTTTGGCTTTTGTGTGTTTTTTCCTAAGCCACGTCCTTGGTAGCTTATCGACAATGATATTGGATGCTATGATTGGGAAAATATTAAATATTTTCACATTTCTGATATGAAACCAAGTGCATTATATCTATTTCCCATTGGTGCCATTGTTATGATTACACTATTTTTATGAAAATTTGGGTTTTTTTTTCATTTTTTTTCTCTTACATATGCATTGATATTTTGGGGGGGTTTCATGTTTTCTTTAATATAAGTATTGATATTTTTTTCACAAAACAAGGGTTCACATTGAGTTTTTCTTTAAAGAACTCTTTCAAGGGTTCACTTTCCCCTTCCATCATCCATCACAATTTAGTTGAACTACATTTCCTTGGTGACGTTTTCAAACTTGAATCATTAAGAGAATCATTAAAGATAAATCTAAAGACACATTGTGGTAAAAAAACTATTTCACATGGCGAAATGAATGTATGAGATAAGGCGCTTTGGCCTTTGACTTTGTGGTTTTGCCTATGCCATGTCCTTGGAAGCTTATAAGCAATGATCTAGGATGCTATGATTAGGAAAATATTAAATATTTTCACATTTTTGATAAGAAATCGAGGGCATTATTTCAGCTTCTTTTTGGTGCCATTTTTGTGATAACATTATTTTAAAAATTTTAAGTATATTTTAAACAAGTTATTGATCATCGACTTTATTGGAGCTTTGCAAAGACTGGTGGCACAAAGAGAGACTTCTTCCAAATGATCCTAGCCAACATCTGTTAGGAAAAAAATCACCATTACCTATTCTTCCACAGTCATCATCGAGATGGCGCGGGCATTTCTCATCGCTTGCCTACCATTAACCACCTGAATCTATTCTTCTTAATTTCGCTGCAATTACACCCGAGATTCACATTATCAAAAATGAATTTAGACAGAAAGGTGGGATTACATGGGATTTCCTACCTTCCATTGTAGTTGTTGTTGCTTGTATGATCTGTTTTTATTGGAGGAGGAATCATCAATCCTCTATCCATCTGATTGAAAAGGGAAACAAACTCATACAAATCATACAAAGTACTCCCGCAATCCCATATAGAGACATTAATGCCTTCATTCTAATATATATATAGTATTTGTATATGGGATATATCAATATTTTAATTATTTTACTTATAGATTTTTCAACCACCCTCACATGTAACACATCTTATCCAAAGTGTATGTACAATGTACCTCCATTCTCTTGGTGTAAAGATGCAATGATATTAGAATTTTACTTATTTGTTCCTAGGTAAATTAAAAAAGTGTATTATTAATCACATTTACATTCACATGGTAAGTAAGATGAGAGGTTTAGCCATCTTAAATTCATATATTTAAAGTGAGGTTTAGAAATTGAATTTTCAGTGGCTACTTGTTTTCAGACTTAGTGCAGATAATTTAAAACCCAATAAACTACAAACTCAAAGACTCATATGATTTCCAAGAGGATTAGGGATCTCTCCGATAAACAAATTGCATCAAAAAGTTTGTAAACTCGTCCATATATAATTAGATGGAAATAGTTCCATATGAATTTCACACAGTTATATGCACATGGAGTGAATTCATTGACATTATAACATGGTTTCAGGTGTGTCTAAGGTTCAACGTGATTTTCTTTCACCGAGACATGTGGGGAGGAATCATGGATTTTGATTGAACATGAATGCAATTTAGGGAAATAAAATAAGTTAGATATATTTAATATTTGAGTGTTTTGAAATTGCTTTTATATTTAAAAATCATAAAATATGTTAGGTATGTTTGATAGTCTTAGTGTTTTGGAATTCCAAAACAAAATCAAATTCCAAGGGAAATTCCTTATATTAAATATGGAATTCATGCCAAATTATATGAACTTTGAGAAGAGAACTTTGAGCTAAATGTAATATATCCAGAGATTCCAACTTCTAAAATTAATCTTTCAACGACTTAAAAAAACAATTGTTTCGCAGAGCAACGACTTAAAAAATCAAAATTTCTGCGAAGCTCGAGAAATTCCTCACGAATTCTTTCTCCACAAGTCTCGTTGATCCTGAATTCTTAAATTCAAATTATTTTGCATGTTCTTAAATAATTGATTAAAGAAAACAAAATTATTGCTATAAAATTGTAGTTGTGCTCTTATTATGTTAATTTAATCACATTGTGGACTTTTAATCAATTTATCAAAGAAAACATAAATAATTATGTAGAGTTGTAATGGTGTTTTTATAATTGTGATTGAGCCTAATCTCACTAAGAACATTTTTGTATATCCAATATTTTTGGCACTAGAAAAACAATTCATACCTATTAAGTTAACAACTCATATAAAAAATTTAAATCCAATGGAAATATAATTGGATATGTATGAAAGGTATTATGCACTAAAAATGATTAAACAACAGAAATTCTTTTTAATTTGCTTAATATTTCAAGGGTATTTTGTAGCATTTAAACCATAGATGATGTTTAATCAACCGTCCTTATTTGTATCAA
The DNA here is from genome assembly GCA_001517045.1 of Pseudotsuga menziesii. Taxonomy (NCBI): domain Eukaryota; kingdom Viridiplantae; phylum Streptophyta; class Pinopsida; order Pinales; family Pinaceae; genus Pseudotsuga; species Pseudotsuga menziesii. Next base: position 397,687 of record LPNX010246415.1, read on the forward strand.
CCATTTTAATGCATGAGCATTGAGTGAAGATAAATGTTGTGGGGCATAATTTTACAACTTAAAGAAACATAAAACTATTCATTGTGTGGAATAAAATTTTCAAGAATGCTTTGCAAAATCGCCTAATCACTTCAATATTATAACAAATACAATGATTTCATATGTCAATTTGATCTTTACTAAACTTTCGGCTTAAAATAAGAGTTATAAAAAAAAATTACATATAGAAGAAGAGGAATACAAAATAAGACCCTTGGTACAAATATTTATATAAAAATACCAAAATATTGGAGTGTCACTTAATTTTCGAAGACAACACTACATTGGTTTCTATTTATTGCATGGGTTCTTTTTTATTGCTTATTAGTATTTGCACTATAATTCATATAGATTCACTATAGCTTTTAACACATAAACTTACATTATCTACATACACATAACTTTCGTTCATTTTAGACATACTAAAGTTCTTTTCAGTGTTTCATTTCCCCCGCTTTGGTGGTATGCTAGTTTATTTCATTTGGCACCATTCTAGGGGAAATGTAAGCACTAAGGATATGAATCTAGGAGTTAACTTGGCTAATGCAAGAATCACAAAATATGATAGGAAATATGAAAGAGAACTAGTGCCCCCTTTATATAAGTATAAAAGTCGTAGGTATGAAAGTGGGACTCAGAACTTATGCTTAACCCTAAGAAGTTCTTCATGGTTACGACTAAAATAATTGAAATCTGGGCATAGTTCGAATGGTTTTTTTAGGAGTTGATATTTTAGGTTATATAAAGAATGATTCCTTTTAAGATTCAAGATGACATGTTTAAAAGACTCAAGTTTTGTTTTTAGAAAAATATAAGAGGATACTAAGGAGCAAGAGTTCTTCTTGCTTAAAATATGTTGAGAGAATGATGCAATTTTGGTTTTCGGAAAGTGTGTTTGTTATAAATATTGTTAATAGTTAATGATTTATTGTGGCAAGTATCAATTTTTTTTCCTTGTATAATTGTGAAGTATAAGAAAATGTGTTAATAATCAAAATGTTTTTGACATTTGAGTATTTGCATTTTGATATGTGTGTGTGGAGTACATTGTAGCTTTTGTGAAGTGTTATGGATGATGTTAATGCTATTAACAATGTTGTATAATCTTAAATTGATTAGTTATGAGTGTTAAGAGCTGCTTAGAATGTTCTTGGGATTTGTTTTTAGGTGTTGATATTTTTTGTTAAAGGGAGACAATATCCTCATTAAGAGTTCAGGTAACATGAGTTTAACCCCCATATATATAGACTTTTGTAACCCCCCGCGCCACACACACACACGCACATCTCATATATATAGACTTTGGTAACCCCCCCCGGTGCCACACACACACGTACATATATGATGTTTCCATCCTTGTTATTGTGAGTAGGATTGTTTGATATAGTTATGATAACATAATGGGGTATTTAAGTATCCAATTTATTGTCCTCTATGACATTGTGAAGTAGAAGAAAATGTGTCAATAATAAAAATGTTCGGTGTTGTGCTCTAGTATCTGCATTTTGGCATTCTTTTTTGGATATTAATGGTACATTGTACATATTATGTTCAATGGTTTGAAATTGTGTTAATGTCAATGGTAATGTGGTGTAATGTCAATGAACACGATAATTAAAGAGTTGATTGGATTGTTCTTAGGATGGGTTCTTAGGTGTTGATATGGTTATAGAGACAATCATCCTCTTTAATAGTTGAGGTAACATGAGTTAGGATTATGTTTTGAGTCTTGATATATGTTTGGAGATTAAGGCAAATAACATCTAGTGAGATGATGGTATACATGCTTAACATTCTAGATTAAATCTTTTTACATGTGGTGCTAAGTGTTCAAGTGAGAATTTCATAGTTGATATAGTTAAGAGGTGAGTGCTACAAGATACACATGTTTGGAGATGAAGGAAAATAACTTATAGATAGATGAGGGTATACATGCTTAACACTCTGTAGAATGATTTTAAATCTTAATACATAGGGTGTGAATGGTTTGAGTGATAATTTTATACTTGAGATATTTAAGATATGTGTAAGAAGATACTCACACTTAAAACATATCATCGAATACATCATAAAGTTTATACTAGAAGATACATTTAAAAGATTCGAAAGTTTGCATATTGAAGGAAAATTTGATAAGACAAGTGAGCACCAATCGAATTGACTTGATCTTGAACAAGGGAGCATGTGTTTAGGGTATCACTAAAATTTGTTTTACATTGAATTTGGAAGATTAAGAGGCTCACATATTGAAGGTGAATTTTATAAGATAAGTGGGCACTAATTCAATTGTTTGGATCTTGAACTAGGGAGGGTGTATTTAAGCATTATCATTGACTATTCTTTTTGCACTAAAGACCTAGGGAAACTCAATTTTCTTTACTCACAAGACCTTTATAGTATCTTGAATTTGTTGTTATTTTAATCTAAACTAGTGTTGGTACCTCCTAATAATCATGCAATCATGGATTGAATGCGAAGTGCAATGTTCTTCAATTATTTATGGTCTCATTTTTTAAATTCCTTTTGTGTTTAGGATCTTTCAGATTTGGCAGCTGGGATGAATGCATTAATATAGATGCAATGCTTAGGAACTCATTGGAGTATTTTCAAATGCACATTTTTGTCTTTGATCTCTTCTAAGGACTGAGGACTAGCTTTGAGTTTTGAATATTGTATTTTTTAATCTACCAACATTTTTTCTCGTGTATTCTAATTTTAATTTGCAAGTTTTAGATGTTCTAGCTTGTAGCTTGGTGGATTTGGCATAATTTATTCTTTCTTGTCTCATAGTGGTTACATGCTTAACTTTCTAAATTAAATCTTTTACATGTGGTGCTAAGTATCAAAGTGAGAATTTCGTAGTTGATATAGTTAAGAGGTGAGTGCTAGAAGATACACATGTTTGGAAATGACAGAAAATAACATGTAGATAGATGAGGGTATACATGCTTAACACTCTATAGAATGGATTTAAATCTTAATAAATAGGGTGTGAAGGGTTCAAGTGAGAATTTTATACTTGAGATAGTTAAGAGATGTGTAAGAAGATACTCACACTTAAAACATATCATCAAATACATCATAAAGTTGATACTAGAAGATACATTTGGAAGATTCAAAAGTTTGCATATTGAAGGCAATTTTGATAAGATAAGTGAGCACCAATCGAATTGACTTGATCTTGAATAAGGGACATGTGTTTAGCGTATCACTAAATTTTTGTTTTACATTGAATTTGGAATATTAAGAGGCTCACGTATTGAAGGTGAATTTTATAAGAAAAGTAAGCCCTAATTCAATTGTTTGGATCTTGAACTAGGGAGGATGTGTTTAAGGGTTATCATTGACTATTCTTTTTGCGCTAAAGACCTAGGGAAACTAAATTTTATTTACCCACAAGACCTTTATAGTTTCTGAAACTTGTTGGTATTTTAATATGAGCTAGTGTTGGTATCTCCTAACAATTGTGCAATCATGGATTGAATGTGAAATGCAATGTTCTTCAAATTGTTATGGTCTCATTTTTTAATTTCCTTTTGTGTTTAGGATATTTCAGATTTGGTAGTTAGGATGAATGCATTAATATAGGTGCAATGCTTAGGAACTCATTGGATTTTTCTCAAATGCACATGCTTTGTGTCTGATCCCTTGTAAGGACTAAGGACTAGCTTTGAGTTGTGCAATGGCAGAGTTTTGAAGGTTGTATTTTTTAATCCACCGACATTATTTCTCATGTATTCTATTTTTAATTTGCAAGTTTTAGATTTTCTAGGTTGTAGCTTGGTGGATTTGGCATAATTTCTTCTTTCTTGTCACATATTGGTTGTTTTTATTTCAACTAAGTTCCTTGAATTAGAACGATATACTTGTTTTTGTTTGTGTTTGTGTGGATTTGTCATCTAGACTTTGGCATGGATATTTTAGTCTTTTTGTTGACATTTGTGTTACATAGTAGCTTGGGGTTTCCTTGTCTATATGCTTGGTTGTTCATGATTTTCTATTTTAGTCCTTGGAAAAATGGCTACAATCATGTGAAAATTTGCATTTGAATAAGTCCTATTCGTAATCTAGTTTTTGCATGAGACTAATTCTCAAATTTTAATTTAATTGCTTACGAAAGGCCCTTCCCTAAATGCAACTTTTTTACAAATGCAACACATGTAGATTACAAACTTTTGCTTAGATTTGTCCAAGTATTGGCCCATTTTGTTTCCAAGTAACAATAAGGAAGTGTTAGAAGCAAGAGATTGACCAATGCAAGTACAAATTATGGTACCTCTTCTAAGTGTTTGGACCACTTGTTTTATATACTATCGGGACCCGCAAACTAGAGTCCATTCTAAAATACAATGTCTCTTTTTTCATTCATTTCAAAATGGAAAGAAAAAAACTTTGCCACATTTAATGTCACACTTTAAAAGTTAGAATCGTTTGATTTTGTATCTAACTCCATTTATTTCAAGCGTTTAATAAAGAAAAGCCGACGAGGAGTTGGTTAATGAAGGCCATAGTTTTTTCTTTAGGAAATCGGAAGGCATGCCCGATCTTCCTTGTGAACTTTGCATGAGAATATCCTTTTGGCATGGACATTAATTGAGAAAATACTTTGGGGAGATAGAGAAACAAAACGTAATGAAAAGCTTGGTTTGAAGAGAGGGAAAAATCCCTTTTAGAACATATACACACTACCATCAATGGTAAGATGCATCTAGTTGCATGCACAATAATAATCTAAATTATGAAAAAAAAACAAAAAAAAGACCTTGATATTTATGCCGTAAGGCGTTTTTCTCCGAAGTTCTTCAGAAAAGCACTGCTCATTTCGTCATCTATTCAACCAACCGTGTTTCTCCGCGTGTCCTCTTTGCGATCCGCTGGTTCTCCGTGTGTCTTCTTCATGATCCGCTAGTTTCAGTGTTTCTTTTACGTGTTTTCTACCTGTTTGCAGGGCTGAGCATTTTTCATAGGCACCTCTCTCGATGAAGGTCGATACGAAACCCTAAAGCTCAACAGTATACAGGGTAGGGCATCAAGGGTTTTGCCTAGAAGCTCATATTTATTTTGCCATTGTCATTTTCATAGCTTTCTCCAACACTATAAGAGAAGTAGGAGGCGCAAGTCCATGATTATTTCTGTGAATATTTTCTCTGATATCTTCCATATTTGGATTTTATCTCATTTATTCTATTTTTGAAGGGTTTCGGGGCAGAGCAGACATGTCGCCCCGAACAGTGAAGAATGCTGCGGGAATGGAAACTCCCAAAAAGGCCGCGGCGAAAACGCCAAACAAGACTCCTAAGAGTGCCAACAAGACCCCGCCGGATAAACCCGAGCATGAGATTGTTGAAAATGTTGAGAAGCCAGAAGAAATACCTCCTGCTGAGGATGTGAAGGTTATCGAGGTTGCAATCAAGGAGGAGAAAAGTGTAGAAGCTGAAAACTTAAAAGAACGGTCTGCCAAAGATGCCGCGGCTGCTGAGAAGCCAGCCTCTGTGAATGAATCCTCGCCTAAGAAGGGTAGAGTTTCAAGGTCTTTCAAAAAAATAGTTCAATGTGCTTGGTTGCATTTTCATTTATGCGTTGCAGCTTCTATCTGTGTTATTTATTGGTACTTTTTTTTGCATTTTTGCTTGTGGTAAATCACTATCTGTGGGATTCATCACAGTGTGGAAGCTGGCTCTTCTGACGCTTGCAATGGTGCCATCAAAAGTTGTTGACAGAAGCCTACGTAACATATGCCTTGTCTTCCTTTTTCATGTTGCACATTAGGAGTTTTTGTTTCAGCTAACTTCATTCTAGGTATTACTCATGCGATATCACAAGGGTTAATGCTCAAATAAAGTTAGTGTTCACCTTTTTTTCTCGATTTTAATAGCTTTATTAGGATGTTAATAATGGTGGCTATTTTTATTTTCTGGCATTTCATCCTTGATTCCTTCCAAGTAACAGGTTTAATAGCACTGAAATGATATGATATGATATTGCTATATTAGTCATAATGGATAAAGTTGAAGATTGCTTAGGTTGTTTCTGTTTAATATATGAGATTATTTCTTGGATATTCAACGGTGCTACCTTTTGTATATCGGGCTTAAATATGTCACAGACCTGAGGATCTACCTTTTGTTGATTCTACTTGTATCAGGCTTGTGTTTAATTTATGATATTTTTCATGTTATATGTATTAGTCTTTAGATTATTCTAAACATATTCGGTTGTGGAATTGCTACTTATCTGTGGCATGCAAAATTGGCCTAGTTTAGAGGGTCTGTGACATGAAATGCTGAACAAACCCTCTAAACTAGGCCCTCAAAACTTATCTGTGACATGCAAAATTGGCCTACTGGCATAAGACAATTAATACTTAATACTACGATGTCCAAAATTTAAGGCCCTGGAGGTAGAGCCAGACCAGTAATGACCATAATTAAGAAGTTGTAACCAAGGCAATAAAGGCAAATGACCTGCCAGCTTATGTGCCCGATGCCACCATGCCATGCAAAACGTGGTGGCTCATCATCATTATGCTTTGAGGGTCAGACTGGATCTTTAGGAGGGTCGTGTCGCCATGTCCCAGATATTATTGTTGTCAATTCCATGTTTTTCAAGTTTGAAGTGGCATTTGGTCCCTGTTTTTCTGATTGCTTGCAAACCATATCTGTTGTAGCTTTGGATAGCAGGTTTGGCTTTGACTATCAATTGGAGTGTGGCTTTCATCCTTTTAAGTTCTTGGGTTTTATCAAGCTGAAGAAGAATTTCCTTTTTCCTCATTATTGTCCATGCAACCTTTGCTTAGCAGATCTTCATCTGCCAGTGGAGAGTGATTGTCTTCATAAATTTGGTGTCTTGGGTCTTCAATGTGTTTGCAACTTTGCATCTTCCACCAATTGCCTTGTTTTGACTTGAATCGTGTATAGATCGGTCACAGACTACTTGTGCTTTACCTAAGTCTCCATGCTACCAATTAAGTGTTGAGTTGGGGTTGAGATAACTTTGCTAGAAATGGCTTTGGTTGCCTTTGTTTCTTGAATAATTTGTGGCATGTGAGTGTTTCCTTGTTCCTCCTGTCCTTGTCGAGGCTGCTTTCCCTTCACAGTTTCTGTACACCGAAAATGAAGAACCAAACTTGCAGCCAATGCAGGGGAACAAAGAAAGGAAAACCCCCAAGCCAAGCCCCCACTATGGCCAAAACTGTAGATTTATTATGGTTATTTTGCCACTTGCCAAACCAAACAATAGGAAAAGCAACAAGCACTTTTGAAATGGGGAGGTTAATGCTTCATCTTTGCAACAAGCAATGCTTCATCTTTGCATAACTTGGAAACTGTTGAATTCATACCCAAATCAAGCACCAACAACCCATGTAAAGATGAACCATTATGAATGTTGATGGGGGATTAGTTTCATTATGGCAATTGGGTTAAACAATGCCCCCCACCTTTGTCGATGGTTTCCCCCATCTTTATTGCCTTCATTTCCATCATTTCTGGGCTCGAAAGGTTGTGTCCTTGTTAAAATCCTGGCATCTTGTCTATGCCAGTTGTCTTTTTGCCCACGCCAAATGTTAGGTTAGACAGTGTCGGTTGGCTTCTATCTGTGGGAGCCTGCTTGCTAAGATGTACCACCCATTGTGGGGAAGCACCTAGTATCAACTATTGATATATATCATATCATTGTTTGCAAATTGTGTGTAATGTTTGTTTTATAAAATTTGGGTTGCTTTCGATAACATGTAGTTTAGTGATATGGTTTTCAAATAAGCAGGCCATAGTTATATGGCAGGGCTTGAATTTTTCAATTTGGATTTCATAGAAACTATATCCTCTTTGGTAGGGCTGAAAATTTGGAAACTGTGTGGTTAATTTTCTATTTCATAAACTTTTTATGTATTTGTACATTTTTCATTTTATAATATTTTATTGGTTTGTTGTTAGTCTGGTAATTGGCTCTTTATTGGCAAAGTGGGCTTTGCATCTGGGTTTGATGCCATGCTTGGACTATCTATTCGAACAATCTTTCCTAGAACTTGTATGGGTACCTAGGCTTGCCTGTTGAGATATGCCACATTTGTAAGATATTTACTTGTTTGGATGCATTAGTTAATGCTGCTCTGTTTTAATAAGGCAACATTGCTTCAAGGACTTTGAATTTGAGTCTAAGCACTAAACATGTTTATTTTCAATCACTTAACTATAACATGCTTGATTTTATTTCATGGAAGCTTGTTGATTCTTCCTGCAATCGAGACCTTGTGACAGGCTTGGGCCCTTATTTGGGCTCATGGTTTGTCTTCAATCCATACCATGAGTATTTTTTTGATAACGTGTGCAAGAATTGCATGCTTTTATTTTGTTTCATTGGGTTTGGGCCAGTTTGATTTTAGAGATTTTATGTTATTAGCATATGGTAAGGCCTCCCAATTTTGAATTTGGATTTCTAATCATTAAAGGAAATTGAAATTTTGAGATGTGATAGCAAATGGTGAATTTTTTTTATTTTTTATTTTTTATTTTTTTTTCTGATTTCAGAGTCTAATCTTTGGATGTTATTTGCAAATACGAAAGGGCGCAGGACTTTGAAATTTGGGAAACACTTGCTTCCTAAATGCAGTTTTGCAGTGTTTTACTCACAATCCACCCCTGGTCAATTACCTCTAGAATACTCCTCATACAACTCCATGTAAGTTTCACTTATATTACTGTTTTTGTATGAAAGGTTTAACTGTATAATTTATCAAATGACTTGTATGCATGGCCATATTTTTATTGCAGATCCATATGAAGTCATTCAGTAGATATTTGTTTATATAATAGCATCATGGTTGCTTTGCATAGATGCATAACTTAACATATCCTTCCGGCTAGAATTATAATCTTCTAACCATGATTTTCTTCATATGGTGCATTGGTCAAGTTTTTGTGTTATTTGAGCATGTAGATTTTTTGTGCTAAATTATTCTTACTTTGCCTTTGCCTATTTTAGATTAAATGGCTCCTAACAAGTGGAAACATCATGAAGGTGTAAATGAAGGATTATGTGCATTTTGTGCACTTCGAAAACATGTAAATATAGCGCTATCATCCTTTGCGAAAGTCATTGAGCCTGATGAACTTGTTGATCATCTTTGTAGTATCCTTTTTCATATAGGATTTTACAAGACTAACATCTATGATTGAATGTTTATCTTCTTTATGAATCCTTATTATGGTTCTTTGTTTTTTTGCACTAGCTAGTCTTTAAAATTTCAACGGTTTCACGCATTGTTTGTTCCAGGTTGTTTCGTTATATATGGTCCTGTTTTGTTCCTTGTTCCAATTTTCTTCTAGGTTTTGCAGTTATTTGTATTTCATTTTTCCTTTTGTCTTTAACTTAACTTATCCCATCAGTGGTGGCATCGAAAGTTGTTGACAGAAGCCTACGTAACAGATGCCTTGTCTTCCTTTTTCATGTTGCACATTAGCAGTTTTTGTTTTAGCTAACTTCATTCTAGGTATTACTCATGCGATATCACAAGGGTTAATGCTCAAATAAAGTTAGTGTTCACCTTTTTTTCTCGACTTTAATAGCTTTATTAGGATGTTAATAATGGTGGCTATTTTTATTTTCTAGCATTTCATCCTTGATTCCTTCCAAGTAACAGGTTTAATAGCACTGAAATGATATGATATGATATTGTTGTATTAGTCATAATGGATAAAGTTGAAGATTTCTTAGGTTGTTTCTGTTTAATATATGAGATTATTTCTTGGATATTCAACGATGCTACCTTTTATATATCAGGCTTAAATATGTTATAGACCTGAGGATATACCTTTTGTTGATTCTGCTTGTATCAGGCTTGTGTTTAATTTATGATATTTTTCATGTTATATGTATTAGTCTTTAGATTATTCTAAACATATTCGGTTGTGGAATTGCTACTTATCTGTGACATGCAAAATTGGCCTACTGGCATAAGACAGTTAATAATTAATACTACGATGTCCAAAATTTAAGGCCCTTAAGGTAGAGCCAGACCAGTAATGACCATAATTAAGAAGTTGTAACCAAGGCAATAAAGGCAAATGACCTGCCAGCTTATGTGCCCGATGCCACCATGCCATGCAAAACGCGGTGGCTCATCATCATTATGCTTTGAGGGTCAGACTGGATCTTTAGGAGGGTTTTGCTGCCATGTCCCAGATATTATTGCTATCAATTCCATGTTTTTCAAGTTTGAAGTGGCATTTGGTCCCTGTTTTTCTGATTGCTTGCAAACCATATATGTTGTAGCTTTGGCTGGCAGGTTTAGCTTTGACTATCAGTTGGAGTGTGGCTTTCATCCTTTTAAGTTCTTGGGTTTTATCAAGCTGAAGAATAATTTCCTTTTTCCTCATTATTGTCCGTGCAACCTTTTCCTAGTAGATCTTCATCTGCCAGTGGAGAGTGATTGTCTTCATAAATTTGGTGTCTCGGGTCTTTAATGTGTTTGCAACTTTTCATATTCCATCAATTGCCTTGTTTTGACTTGAATCATGTATACATCAGTCATAGACTACTTGTGCTTTACCTAAGTCTCCATCCTACCAATTAAGTGTTGAGTTGGGGCTGAGATAACTTTTCTAGAAATGGCTTTGGTTGCCTTTGTTTCTTGTGAGTGTTTCCTTGTTCCTCCTGTCCTTGTTGAGGCTACTTTCCCTTCACAGTTTCTGTACACTGAAAATGAAGAACCAAACTTGTAGCCAATACAGGGGAACAAAGAAAGGAAAACCCCCAAGCCAAGCCCCCACTATGGCCAAAACTGTAGATTTATTACAGTTATTTTTCCACTTGCCAGACCAAACAACAGGAAAATCAACAAGCACTTTTGAAATGGGGAGGTTAATGCTTCATATTTGCAACAAGAAACAAGCGACAAGCAATGCTTCATCTTTGCATACCTTGGCAACTGCTGAATTCATACCCAAATCAAGCATCAACAACCCATGTAAAGCTGAACCATTATGAATGTTGATGGGGGATTAGTTTCATTATGGCAATTGGGTTAAACAATGCCACCCACCTTTGTCGATGGTTTCCTCCATCTTTATTGCCTTCATTTCCATCATTTCTGGGCTTGAAAGGTTGTGTCCTTGTTAAAATCCCGGCATCTTGTCTATGATAGTTGTATTTTTTCCCACGCCAAATGTTAGGTTAGACAGTGTCGGTTGGCTTCTATCTGTGGGAGCCTACTTGCTAAGATGTACCACCCATTGTGGGGATTTCCATTTAATTAAACACATCAACCCCTCTATGTATCTTGATGCTGGTGGTGACCGGGAAAATGGGTTGCAGAGATTCGAGATCCCAGAAATGGCGTTATGGCGTGGCTTGGAACGTTTAACACAGTGGAGGAGGCCACAAAGGCTTATGATGCAGAGGAAAAAATTATTGGAGGTAAGAAAGCCAAGCTTAACTTTCCTGATGACTCATGTTTTGTAAAAAATTAAAAATGGACAGTAGGAAGAAAGTGTCAGGGAAAAAGTAAAGCCATGTGCACAAAACTCTGATTTATTATTTGAGGCTTATAACATAAACGGTAAGGTACAGTCCATATATTCACCAATTCCAAAGGGTTATTTATAAACAGGAAAGTGGAATCCTCTTCGAGTAAGGGGACTCTAACTTCATACAACCTGGAGCCCCATTTCGAAGCAATTCAGATACAGAAGAGTCCAATCTTTGAAATTGGTTGGGAGTCAATTCAACGGTTATATAGTTGCCATGGTTAATTGTTAGTTCTACGATTCTTAATTCATGCTATTCCTTCATAAATAACTAAATCAATCTGTTTTGCATTGCATCTTCTTGACATGATCATTGACGCAAAAAATTATCCTAAGTACCAGTTTACGTGAGAAAAATTTATCTCGAGTACCAGTTTACGTGAGAAATTTGAAAAGCACAAATGTACCTTTCTTGAGTCACAATCCCTAAGTAGAATACTATAAAGTTGAGTCATTAGAGATTGCATATTCCCTCAATTATTTTTGTCTGTAAACATTCCTAAAAATTAAACTTCTAGGAAACTTGGGGGATTAGGGGGAAATGCCATTCCCACCCAAAAAAGCAAAAAAGATAAAAGGAAAAAAGAAGGGCGTTTTCAATAAATTATTGCCCTATTTTGTTGAGCAAAGGAGATATTTGTGATACTTGTGTAAATCTGATACAATCAAACCGGTCTTCTGCAGATATATGAAACTTACGTAAATGTAGCTTCTTTAGCACAGTTATTTATCCCATAGGCTGTGGAACCGCAGGAAGGTTGGACTCCTTGAGGTGATAGAGCCCCATGTTTTCTGCATCCCCCATAAGCTTTTGATGCATGATTTAGTGCTCTTGCTCCTAAGGAATTGTTAGTTTCAACCTACAACTCAAGAAGTACTAGACCAAACTCACATTGTCCTTACGATATATGGTTTTGTCAAATGTGAAGATGTGTGAAAATCCTTGTACATATGCCATATTAATTGTGATTTGTTTAGGTTGTTACTGGCATTTTATGACTTGCATACAGAAAAAATATTTCTAATCTAACAAAACAGTTTGAATTTGCTTCAGACAAGCGTGGCCACTGGAATGTTTGTTGTCCTTTTGTGTTGATCCAAGTTTTGACCCTGGAATATTGTCCTCTGATTAATATGACCATGTGGTGACGGAAGAAATGGGACCAGTTCAGATTAATGCTTTTCAGATAATAGCTATGTCACCAAGTTTAGATCTGTCCAACTTATTTTAAAAAGAGGTATGGTCATTTATGTTGTGTAAAATTGGTAATATTATCTAAAATTTATACACTTTTAAATACATATATATATTTAAAACTAAAGTGGATGGTAGCGAAAAGCCCTAAACTCTGTAGTAATTTGGCTGCAGACGTTAAATAAGTAAATTTACAGCTTTTAATAATGTTGTTGCAGCCTTTTGAACCGTAGAATCTAATTTAACTATTCATTGTTGGGTGCTTACAGGGTGTTGCGGAAAGAACAACGAGATTCATGTCCATGTATCCTGGCAAAGATATTATGTAGAAAATGGAAGAAACAGTCAAAGCCTTGGGGTTTCAAGTTGAGAGAAGGAATAGCAGGGTTTGTATTTGTATCTAAACATAACTATTATAATTAGACAGAGTGCCTACAAGTAGAAATAATAATAAACTAATTTATCTCAAATTTTTAATGTGCTTCTACTTAAAATTGTACATCATGTGCATCATGTCGATCCGAAGTGGAAGTGGAAGGGGAAGGGATATCTCTTTGTTGCAGCGGAGATGAGTGGAAATTCAAAGATACTCATAGGATATCAATTTTTTGTTAACTTTTAGCAATCGAGAGATGTGAAGGTTTACTATTCTCCATTTGGGCATAACTTGTTTTACATATATTGAAGGAAAACTATTTGGCTCGGGCCTCAACGTCCACATATAATCAACCTCAACACCTGGCTCTGACACCGTGTTGAAAATTGAACGGGCTAGGAATCAAACTGAGGACCCCTGCCCACAGATGGTAGGATAATATACCACTAAATTTCATGACCATTTAATGACAAGCATCTTGATTGGATTGATATCAAGGTGTGGATTTCAGCGTAAATTTCTACAAAGGAAATCTACCTTAATGTACCAGTATGTAGAATGTGATTTTAAACAATTACAATGAGAAGGTCATTTTGCTTAGTACCACTTTGACTAACTGTTAAGTTAAGGTGAATTTAAGAAACATTGATGAGATTAATCACTAAGGCAAAGTAGGGCTAAAGTATTAGGAAATTGAATATAAATATGTGATATCCCCACAACTAACCTTAATAGTATTACTGTTTTGTGGATAGCAGGCCTTGGGAATTTGGGAACTGCAGAAAATCAATGGATGGGAGCAAGTCTTGTTTTGAAAATGATTTCTGCTGCTTAGTGATGATTCTTAGAACATGTTGTAACAAAGCATAGACTTTTCCTTTGATTTGCAGAAGCTGGTAATTGAAACAAGTAGCGTGGAATATATGGCATTTAATCTCTCTCTTTCCAACCTTTTGATGAGTGTATCCTTCTTCACATATGGATTTCTTGGCCAAGATCGTTTTGTTTATGTAAGTATATGATCCCATTCTTTCATTGTATTATATGTTAGAACTATTCCCCCATTAGAATGTAGGCTTCCCACACCTCATTCTTTTCAATGCTCATTAGAATGTAGGTATGAGCCGCTATTATCCACGGACGCCATCTCATCCTATCATTCTGCATTTAGATATCCTAGGACATGTATTGTTGTTACTTTGACCCCTACCAAGTGTGCTTATGTCAATTTGATTTATATGCTACCTTATTATACCACACCAATTTTAAAACCAAAGGGGAAAATTCGTTTTGGGTTTTCTTGGACATGGTGAAATTATCCAAGAGGGTGTTGAACTCTCGAATGGTATGAAGAAGTTCATCTAAGGTAGTGCGGTAGTGACTCATTTGTCTGGTAAAAACTTGAAGACGTGTCACATACTCTAGAGGGAAAGAATGTGTTAGTGAAGCAATGTCTCCCTAGCCAAGGCATCACTGACAACACTTTAACACATACCCTTTCCTACTAAAGTATACGACACTACTGGATACCATACATCAATGATTAGAAGAGCCTTGACTAGAAAGTTATTTGCAAGTCCTCCCCAAGGATTTTACATTCCTTCTAATTATGATCTACAATCATTGTTCGGTTCAGATCTTGTGAATATCAAGAAGCAACACTGTGAAGAAGAAACGTAGAACATGAGAAATGAGTCTTCCCAAAATATCTTAAAAAGAAGGGAACGACATATCTTAGGAAGAATACAATATTGAGACTAACTCGTCGTATGGTGAGCTGGTACATTAACAATTAGTATTGGTCCCTAAGAGAAATGTAACTCTGAAATTCACAAGTGGTTATACTGCTTATATAGACTGCTATTGTTTGTTAGAGGTTTTGTTTCTGAAAACAAGAGATTCTTGTTTTCCTCATGGTATAGGGTATAGGATTGTTAAGATCAGTACAATCTGCGGCCTAATTGCATTTGAAAACTTATAGTATTTTCTCTGTTACCGATTGCAATGGAATGGAAAATTTCTTTCTTCAAAGAAGATGAATCTGTACTCTAAGGAAAAAGTTGCAGTTTTCCCTTTTCTTGGTTTGTTTTCTTATTATTTATGCACATCCCTCATATTGAGTTATGCTTATTTGTAATCTGTGAAGGAAAGAACAAATGCTTATCTGTAATATGTAATGAGTAGTCCTTCTAAATCTGATCTACAGTACTTATTAGGTTCAGATCTTGTGAATGTAATTCACCATGATATGAAGAAGAAACTCAGAACAAGAGAAACCAGTCTTTCCAATATGTCTTAGAAAGAAGGGAAGGGTATATCATATGAAGAATACAATATTGAGACCAATTTTTTGTATGGGGAGCTAGTACATTAACAATTAGTATTGGTCCCTAGGAGTATTGTAACTCTGAAATTCATTAGTACTGGTCCCTAGGAGTATTGTAAATCTGATTTTTTTTTAATGTGCTTGTATAGCTTGCTATAGTTTGTTAGAGGCTTTGTTTCTGAAAACAGGAGATTCTTAATTTTCTCAGAATATAGTATTGTCCAGATCGGTATAATCTATGGCCCAGTTTGCATTTGAAAAATTATGGTCTTCTCTCTGTTATTCTGTTACTGATTTCTCTATATTGTAAGGAATATGTTGCATTTTTCACTTTTCATGGTGTTTTTCCTTAGTATTAGTGCACCTCCCTAATAATTACTTATGCTCATCTGTAATCCTGAATTTCAGACTGTTGTGAAGGAAAGAACAAATACCTACAAATATAAAAATATGGGAAAAGTATGTCTCATTATATGTATGTATGCTGATAGTAACAATATTTTGATAACAGGAGCCTCACAACCGCAAAATAAAGGATAATCCTATATCCGATAATCTGTAGCATTCTTCTCATCAGTTTGTATAAAATTTTATGCGGTTGTTCCTACACTTGTTAAACATATGGCTCAAAAAATGAATTTTTAGCCTTGCTCTCCATGTAGAAGCCTAGATTTCATCCCTATAGAATTCTTAGAGTTAGGAAAATTATGAATTGTTAGATGCCCTCTGCATGTAGAGTGGTTAGATTTCTTCTCTGTAGAATTCTTAGATTTCCTCTTGTTGTTTGTTTATTTCATTTCAGTATTTTGTTTTCACATGAGCTTGTACTCTCTAATTTGATGTCTAAATGATGGACATATCATGGAATGTAGAATCCCTATTGTTCTTATAAATTTTTTGCGTTCCTTTTTTTCGTATTGGAGAATTGTTTGATTGACTGGTTGTAAACTCTAACTCGATCCTGAAAAAAATTATGCATACTATCTGAAGTAGCTAGCTTCATTAATGTGTTTTTATGTGGTATGATTTTTTTAATGTTTTTTTATGTGGTCTGGATCTTTTTATGTAGTAAAGTCTTCAAATTCTGACTTCAACTCTTGGATAATTGAATGTTCGTCTGTTCTCTATTAGGCATATTTTTTTACACGAATAGTTAGCTCCTATGGCTCTTGGGAGGAAGCTCAGAGCTACAGTGGTTTTTCTCTTCAATTGCTAACAAGTTTTGGAGTGGGAGTCAACTCATTTACTGTAAGTTGATACCTTCCTTTGAAACAATCCAAATTATTGAAGGTTATTAATTTTTGGTCTCTGCATGTATATGGGACGGAGGGATCAGTGTTATGTCTCTATGTATGTATCATGCACGTATTTATGCTTTTGTCAAGTCAAAATTATTGGTATGATAGGAATCTGATAGACAAGGTGTGACATAATCACTTTAGGTATCGATATACATCGCTGAAATAGCTCCCAAGCACTTGTGAGGAAGCCTTGGCATAGTCACACGTGGTATTGAATAGCAAGACTAATTCATTATATGAAGAGTCATTGAAACAAAATTGTGAATCTCTTTACTGACTAATTGTTGCCTTTTTAAAACAGTTCACTGTCACAGTTGGTATTATGCTGGCATATTCATGTGGGCTATTCCTTGACTGGAGGCCTTTGGCGATCGCTGGTATGTAGGCTTAGTAATTATAGTTTTGCAGAGTCAGTTCATTTTCCTATCTTTAGATTCTTTTGAGAAATCGTCATTCATACTGTTACCCAAAGTGTAGGTATTTCCCCTTGCACCTTCTTGATGGTTGGACTCTTTTTCATCCCAGAATCATTATATGAAGAATCATTGAAACAAAATTTTGAATCTCATTACTGACTAATTGTTTCCTTTTTAAAACAGTTCACTGTCACAGTTGATATTATGCTGGCATATTCATGTGGGCTATTCCTTGACTGGAGGCCTTTGGAAATTGCTGGTATGTAGGCTTAGTAAGTATAATTTTGCAGAGTCGGTTCATTTTCTTATCTTTATATTCTTTTGAGAAACCGTCATTCATATTGTTACCCAAAGTGTAGGTATTGCCCCTTGCGCCTTCTTGATGCTTGGACTCTTTTTCATCCCAGAATCTCCAAGATGGCTGGTGAGTTTTATATGAGTTAGTTTTCTTCACCAAAGTCATCTGAAGTTCTCTAACATGTCAGTATTCAATGTGACAAGCTTAATGAAAACTTAATATGGGAAGTCCTTGTTTATAATGTTGCAGACCAAGACTGGAAATCAATAGTTTGAAGCTTCATTGCAAACTCTCCATGGCTGTGATATCGATATCTCCAGAGAAGTAGTTGAAGTCAAGGTTATAAAAATATTTTGCTATAACATCTGTATTTTGTATTCCCATTCAGTTCTAGTTTCTTGGACATATGAAAAAATAACTCTGCATGGTGATTTGTTAGTTTTCTTCACCAAAGGCATCTGAAGTTCTCTAACATGTCAGTATTCAATGTGACAAGCTTAATGAAAACTTAATTTGGGAAGTCCTTGTTTATAATGCTGCAGGCCAAGACTGGAAATCAAGAGTTTGAAGCTTCATTGCAAACTCTTCGTGGCCGTGATACCGATATCTCCTGTGAAGTAGTTGAAGTCAAGGTTATAAAAAGATTTTGCTATAACATCTGTATTATGTTATAAAAAGATGTTATTGTCCTTACTGGAGTGAAAGAATTGAATGGGATGCACATTAACCCCAGACTTAGTCCATGCTAGAAATTTGAGCAAGCCATTAAAGAGATGACCTAAGAATGTGGAGGATGCCAAAATCCTTGATGGGATGGCAGAGTCTAATGGAATCAAAGGTAGCTCCTATAACCTTATGTGCTTGGATGGAGATGAATGTAATCCTGGAAATAGAAAAACAAGGAAAGTAAAAGCTGATGTTGAAATCCTTACTAGGGTGTCAAAGCAAAGGAAATCAAGGATACCGGTCGTTAGCCATGAGAAAGAGAACCAGTTGCATTTGAAAGCTAAGAACCTACATGCTTTGCCTCCAGACTAGAGCTCAAAAACAAAGCTCACTCATTCATACAGCTCTTATGGAGACACAATCCCTAACACCAAAGAAAAAGGTAGCAAATTTGGAATCCTGTATGATATCAAAAGACTTGCTTAAAGAACATACATTTTTTTATGTGCACCTGCACTTTAACAATATTATATGAGTATTCATTTCAAGTTGTAAAGAACATACACTTTTTTTATGTGCACCTGCACTTTAAGAATATTATATGAGTATATATTGATTCAATTATGTATGATATTATGACATCTGCCAGACACAGCATACTCCAGTGATTACTCATTTTGGACCAACGAAACAACCATCTCTGAATATTTTTGAAGATGGGAAAAGTACACAACAAAATAAGCTTTCTGAATATATTGTAAAGTGCTTGATGAGTATTGTTTTGAAGCTAACAAGGCCATCATTGGCAACCAATAAGGAGACACCATCAATAGCTTCACAGTCAACTTTTTCAAGTGTAAACCCAAAAAGCTATGGCTCGAGAAGCACTTTAAACTGTAAAATACATATGGAATATTCAGTAGAAATACATTTCAAAGATCCTTATGGTGTTTGTTCTGAATCAATTATGAGAGATATTGGTCCATACAAACATTTCCATGATATCTCTGCAGTCTCATTTGACTTGGGTCGGCTCCCAAGCTGTGCTTCTTTATTCAGAAGATTGAGGTGTGTTTGTCACTTTATCGGAATACCAATAAACATCTCTTAAATGCTATTTGGCCAAATCATTCACCTGTACCGATTCCTTTACTGTAAACAATCTAGACTATTTGTGTTGATCATTGAAAGGTCAATTAGAAGCCCTTACAACGTTTCCATTCTCATTTAGTCATTTTTAGGTTTGGCCTAATTTTTAAGTCTCTACTTTTCAGATTTCTTGTGAGAAAACTGTGTTCTGGAGATGTAAAGGGCTTGACATATCAGCAGAAGCTAGCCTTTTGGATCAACATTTACAATGCCTGCATGATGCATGTATGATGGTAACATAACCCCTGATTTACATCTATACCTTATTTTTATTGCTATCACAACAAACTCATTAATGGACTCTCCCAGTTTTTGTCTATTGCTTTCTAAACAGCTGATCTTCACTTTAGGATGCATCTTCTTGTGACTAATACAAATTTAACTTTTACACTTGAGAAAATTTAGGCCTTTGTTGAACATCGAATACCAAGCACCCCTCAGAAGGTTGTTTCACTCATGCGCGAGGTATGACAGTAAAAAATGAAGAATGCAATCAATTGACTTTATTGCTCGTTTCCTATAGTAGTAGCTGCCTATATCAGAGGGTGAACATTGAAGGCACTTTTTATAACTTATAGAATGACAGCTTACCCTACTTCTGCAATGGAAATAAGATTATGAAATAATTTGTAGAATTTCATATTGCCATTGTTTTGCAGTCATTTAATTTCTGTGAATATTGTGATGGGAGGGTTACACATAGTCCTTAATGTTGGAGGGAAGTCGATGAATGCATTGGCTATTGAACATTTCATACTTTGACCACCCTTTCACTCAAAAGCTGTAAGTTTGTTTATGTAATAATTTTCCATTTTAGAAAAGACATTTTAAATTCTTCCAATTATGTATCTAACTGACCTTCCCAAGTTGATTGAATGCTAGGCCTATTGGAAAAATGGAAAATCTGAAGAGGAGGCAATGATGCATAGTGTTTATGGTTTAGAGTGGTCCGAACCATTGATCACCTTTGCATTGTGTTGTGGAAGTTGATCTTCTCCTGCTGTAAATAGTAGCTCTGCACCTGGGCTTATGTGTTGCAAATAAATCTGCCTATTGGTTCTAGAAATGAGTCTAAAAGAAAATGCATGGTGTTCTGCTTGAGCCCTAAGCTTTGTAGCTCAAAATTAGAATCGATTTAAAAGGCAACATATAAATAAAAATAACTATCTAACTTGCATGGAAATGCATATGGGTTTGCTAGACTCTTTGAAAAGTCAATATCTAAATGTGCAAAAATGGAACTTGGAATGCTTCACATTTGAAATTGCTGCAACTTGGTCAATTTAATCTTGTAACTTGGTCAATCAGTGAAATTCTTATGTGTTTGCCAATGGTGTTGTTTTTCTTATTAATAGGCTATGTTGGTTAGGCAATGATAGATATTGGACTACTTGTTTCTCTCTTCTTCAGATTAGTACGTGGGGTTTGTATTTTGCTCTCTTTATCTTTGCTTCATGTTAATATTGGGGATTTGTATTTTGCTTTGTTATTTTAATGATAAAACACAATTTTATATCAAGTTTAATTTGTTCTATTTCATCAATGGTTTGCAGTTTCATATCAATCCAAAGGAGCTAGACAATGAGGATCTTGCTTTCCTCTATCACATTGAGGCGTGTACCTCAGTTGGGGATCTCAGCTTGCCTCTGGTTCAGGAATTCCAGAAGCAACTGATCAAAACCTTCTTTAATGGACATTAGGTTCACAATGAAAGTGCCAGCCATCAATAGAGCAGGAATAGAAAAATAAACTGCATTACTGTAACAGCCATTTATGGGTCCATTAGGTAGTTCTTTTGACTCAATTTTTTTTTTTTAGAGATATATAATTAATTGTAGACTAATCTTGCCTCTCGTTCAGGAATTCCAGAAGCATCTGCTCAAAACCATCTTCAATGGACATTAGGCTCACAATGAAAGTGTTATCCATCATCAAAGCAGGAACAGAAAAATAAACCTATATTATTGTTACAGCAGAAATCTTTGGTGCTGAGTACACAGTTCAGTTCAATGATATATCAGCCCTATGCAATGTTCATCAATTTCTCAAGGTTTTCATGCATCAGTGCCTACTCCAACCCTTCCAGTTGCTTAGTAGACTTCACAATAGCCACATCTATCAAAGGGAAGTGGCTGCCTTATCCCCTTTTGAGCCCTCTGCATATCTGATAGTGATTCCTGCAATTTCATATATCCTTGAAAGAGTTTCACAGTAGAACGTTGAGAAATCGAGGACTGCTATTATGAAAGTTGAGAAAGTTGATGAAGAAAATCAAAGGTGTAATTTCAAATCTGTTGTGACTGAAATGAAATGAAGTTGTTTATGCTCTTGATTTCAGGCTTGAGCAAAGTCAAAGCAATGCTGTATTTTTCAACTTTTCATTCTCGAAAATGTACATTTTTCTGCCTAGTTGGAGGAAAACTTGTCTTAAAATGTTAAGTATTTGCGAGAATGTCTCTATATGAGTAAGATGTAACTATACCGAGTGGGTTCTTGGAACCTTCTTCATTTAAAATGATGGGTGGTTGTACCGGTTGATGCTTTCATTTATACGTAACAGATACTTGTAAGAGTGCTAGTGATTTTTATTTCTGATTTTTATTGTAAGAGTGCTCCTGAATAGCGTTGGGATCTCCATAAATTCTCCTTTGGCACAGAATATATATATTTATTCTCCATTCACCTCTCTCAATATTGGCACAGAATATATATTTATTCTCCATTTTTTTGGCTCACTTCAACGTTACATTTTTTTTTCTCGCTTACCCGCTAACAATTACCTTAACGGCGTATTATTGCACCTTCCTTGGGGCAATTGCTAGTTATAAAAATATATAGTAAAATAAATTTGTATAGATCTATTTTAACCTTGGATATTTTAAACATTAAAAAAATCATGTATAGTTCTTTTGATCCCTCTTGGTGCTTATTAGATTCGAAGTTAATGTGGATCTTTGCTTGTTTTAGGAGTCAAATATTTGTTTTATTGGTAAGCACATGTGTTTTCTCCTTGGAGGTCACACATTCAATTTTGAAGGGGGATAGAGTATGTATATGTGAACAAGCTGTTGTTTGCAAATACTTGTCGGGTGACCACAAGGTACAAATCTCAATTTTGCTTACAAGTTAGAAAGTAGGATGAAATGTCTTTCACATATGGACCTCAAAAAAGCTAGTTTAGACTCAGATTATAGTAAGACACATACAAATTTCTAATTAGCCTACTTTGATACCATTTTAAATGCAATTGTAGGTGTAGGAAAGCTTATGTGCTTATTTTTGCAATGTTTCTTTAGAAAATTAGTTGTTTATGATATGTGACAAATAAATATTTTAAAATTGTTTTTTCTTATGAGGAAAACTATAATGATTAATCTTGACACAATTAAATTATTTTAAATCTAACTTTAAGACGAGCTACATGTTGCTTAGTCCCTGCCTTATAAAGCATTATAACTTAATAATATAATAAAAATTAAATATTAATAAATTGATATTTATACTAAACAATCAGCAATAATGTTCTTAAAATAGGATGAAGGGAATCAATATTAATTTTAAAACAATAAAAATAATATTATTAAATTTTTTTTTTTCATTTAATATACAAATTAATAATTCAAGTCACCTGTGTGTGTGTGTGTGTTTGTTCTCTTCCTCTGTAAAACTATATTAAAAAATCAATTTATAATCAAACATATCAATTTATATTCAATGAACATTCGAGTTATCAAAAAATATTCTTTACAAAGTATTAAATACGATATGTGCGCAAGTACAAAATTGCATTAACACATACATCTCACTAATACACTAGGCCTAATTGTATTAACTAAAGAACATTACTTCTCAAGTATTAAAAATTAAATCAATTTATTTCCAGGCTAAAGAACTTTACCTCTCTCAAGTATTAAAAATTTAATCAATTTATTTTCAATAAAATCTAAAAATTCAAAAATGGCAATGGTGCCCCCTTGTAAACAACATTTTCATTCATCATAACGACAAGAAGAGAATATGCCCACCTCCCTTGAAATTATCTAAGTTTTTTTGCCTACTGGCTTTTTTTATTTTTCTTCCATTAACTATTAGTAAGTATCCTATTAAGAGTCATTGATGTATGTTGGGAAGCTTTCGAGATCCATATTTGTATAGGAGATTCAACTTAAAAACTTGTGGCATTATGCACTCAACAAACCTCGTCCCAAGTCTCTTATGCCTTAGAAAAACGCACCCCATCTCGTCCCTTCAATTTTTGTTCAAACAATATAGATACTTTTTTTTAATATGTGGCCATTGTCCTACAGCTCCTCTAATGCAAATAATAGTAACATTATAATATACCTGTAAATGATGGACAATTCTATGCCTTTGATCTTATGAAGCAAACACTTGAGAATCGTTCAAATTTGTACCATATTCAGAGATTAGGGTCTAGTGCAATTACTACAACTTACTTAAATATTTTAGGCTAGTAAACTACAAGTCTACATCACATTAGTGCATGGGTTGATCTACAAGCTTAATAACGCCTAGCCAAAGCTAAAAGATCTCTAGTTTTGGATGTTCAGGGGGTTCCTTATTGCAAGATATTGTGGCAATCCAACCCTATGCGCCATGATAATTCTTAAAATGCACTTGTGTTTTGATAATTTAGAAATTTACTTTCCAACATTTTGAAGGTCTCATTGTTGAGGTTTCACTCAAGGCAACACAAATATTTGATTGTCATGATTTTTTATTTCACAAGCATGAGTACACCAATTCCAGTACTAGGACCAATTTTTAGCATTATAAATTGGAATGTAAAGTATTATTATCTATTCTACACATAAAATGATTGTAACATTGAAAGCAATGAAGATATAAAGAGGGTTGAGAAAACAAATAACATACAACCTGAAACAAACATAGATAACACAACTATTCCATTTTCAATTCTCTTCAGAGGTCAGTGTGATATAAACAAATATTCTATTGGTCTCTTAATTGTTATGCAATTTTATTATATTTTTTATGTAATTTCCAACAAATAATTATAAAACATAAATATATAATATGGGTACCAATCAACAATAAGAATAACTACATCTATCAATATTTTTTTCCTTAGTAAAAGTGATTCTCGTTATCCCAATTGCATTATTTTCCAACATGCTTGTAGTGTCCAAAATTTGTAGGAAATGTAAATAAAACTCAAATAAGAATAGAACAATATGAAATTTCATAAAGTTACCTTAGTTAATATGCCTCCAAACCAAAGCAGGTTTGGGATTCCTTCCACCTCCCTAAAATTAACTTCTTCATTTGGGTTTTAATGCATAGGAAAGTTCTGACTGGTGAAAACATGTTAACGAGAGGTATTATAGGACCTCATAGGTGCCCTATATGTTGTATGGCCCATGAAACCTTGGAACATCTATTCTTGGACTGCCCCTTCGCCCAAGAAGTCTGGTCGCTCTCCCTTTATGGTCTCAATGCTTCATCTCCATCGCAGATCATTGTGGTAAATCTCTTCTCCTCCTGGAAAGCGCGATATCCAAAAGTGATTAAAAGCAAGTCCCTTTGGAATAGAATCTGACATGCCTTCCCAAAGTACATTTGCTGGAAAATATGGTTGGTAAGGAATGAATAGATATTCCAAAATACCATGCACTCTCCCCCTATTGTGGCTACTAAAGCAAAAGTGTTTCTCTTGGAGACAGTGGATAATCATTCATCCTCACTTGACATTACACTCCTTATAGAAGAAAAAGTATGCTTGGGTACCTTTATTTTAAGAGATAGAAAAAATGCTATAGTTCATTCCTTCAACACCCCAAGGTGGCAAATACGAGTCCCGGATGGTGATTTTCAGGTTTGGTGGAGGAAACAAGGCAAAGCATCGACCTTTTTTCATGGAGCCTCCAAAGGAAACCCATGGATAGCAGGGGAAGGCAGAGTGATTTACTCCCTAGATGGTTCTCGTAAAGACAACTTCAGCTAGGGTTTAGAACACAATGCCAAAAACCAGACCGAAATTCTAGGCCTACTAAAATCCTGTTAGATTGCACAGGAAAATGGCAACAAATAATTACAAGTTTTTTCTGATTCATAAATATTGATAAAGATATTAAACTCATATGACCACTTCAACAATATGTCCCTCAACAAGACCTTGCAGAGGCTACAGAATGTATTGCAAAACTTTGCCTCCTCCTCCTTTTTTTCACATTCTACGTGGCTTAAACAATGAAGCGAACGCTAAGGAAACATGGGATGTATTTTTCCTCAAGGAGAAATCAACAAGAATGATGAAGCACCCTCATGGATTCCTATCCCGTAGTTTGGATTTTCCTCTGGTTTAAGCTATGTAAGAATTGGATAAGTTGTAATACAGACAAGTGGGCTATAGAATACATGTAATTGGGGTTGGTTTGGCTATGATCCAACCGGTACCTAATAAAATAAAATAACTATTTTAGCTATAAAAAATGCCTCCAAACCAACTTAGTTTGATATTAGACAATGAAATATTGGATAATATATTGTTATCATCCTAAAAAAGATAGCCTATAGTGCTACCACAGGAACTAAAACACCAATTTTATAAAAGGTGAATGACACATGCTCAAGTGAATCAATATAATTAGTTTGGCATTAATAGCAACAAAGGACTAACAAGGAATAAACACATAAAATACATAAGTACATTTATCGATAAGTTGATTGTTGGAATGATCTGTTTATTATTAAATTCAACTTTATTAATTTCCTAGGAAGTTTATGTAATGTATCTTACGTCGAAACCAAGGCCAAGGACACCAAATAACCCAAGGGGAGGTTGAATCAAACCAAAGCACAACTGGATAATGTTTCTAAGGGTTTGCGCATCATGCCATCAAGCCAATTAAAAATAAACATTCAACCTTTAAAATAAAATTGTGATTCAACATTCAACATTAATCCTTCCAAATGCTCGTGCAGATGCAAGACAATGCAAGCATAACAATTAAACCAAATTTGCATGCTTATTAAACTCGGACCTTAACATTATTAAAACATTCATGGGTGAGCATAATCATCCCAATAACACTTATAAATCATATTTACGAATACATTTGCAATCACAATTCAGAATTTTCAACAGATAAACTATGCAAATTAAGACAATTCAATAAATCCAATCTATGGCACTTTCTTTAACAATTTTTCATTACTTATTGGATAAGATATGAAGCTAACATCTACAACCATTCAATAATGAATTAAAACTTATACAAATTAGCCATCTACAACCGCTAAATTATTCTGAGAATCAAATATACAATTAGCCTCTAAATTCACAACCAGATCATCCGATAAGTGCCCGATTCCCTGCAAAATCAACATAAGCCCAGAATAAAAACATATCAGCCATACAAGAAACCCTAAAACCACAAAGGGTGTAATTTCATGTTCAGGTACAAATATGCAACATCACATAATAAGATCTATAGAGAAACTATCAATTCATTCCAATTTTCAAGCAAACAAACCCATTATATAGTGACCAAAACTCGATATTTTCATCTATAGATTCATTTATGGATTTGATCAGCCATAGAGGGAGCATATGCATGTTAATATACAACAAATAAACATAAAATTATGATGAGGATACTTTGTCCAAGATCATATATAAAGCTACTAAGATTTCCCACAAGATTTCAAGCAACAAATTGATCAACCTGCATCTGAATGTTAAGATAAAATTCTCATTCATGAACATAATTTAACTCAACCACCAAGGGCACAATAGAAACATGAAGAGGAACATATAAAAACATAATAAACATAATCCCAATGGGTTAGCTCCAGTGGTTGAGAACTGTTTACGCAAGTAGAAGGTCTCAGGGTCAAATCCCCGGGCGGCTATGCAGGGGCCTCACTTGATGTCCCCACCGGGTTGGGCCCCGTAATCAGGGCTGAGGATTTACATTGGGTACCATCCTAAAAAAATGGGTAAGTACCTGAGGGTTTCCCGATCGATGTTTCATCTTTAAAAAAACAACAATAACATCGTAATAAACATATGTCAAGCTTCCATCAAGATCAGATTTCATAGCAAGAATAATGCACAAGTTTCCAAGCAGTTAAACCATCAGATTCACATCCAACCACTGCTACATAACCATATACATCAATCATGAATAGTTCAGACATCACAATGGAAACACCATATTAACATATAAAATAACATAAAATAAGTCACGTATCTTATCAATATGTAGTTGGCATCAGCATGTCCATGTACCACCCAACCTTAGGCATCACCAAGAAAAATTATTCATGGACAAGCCACCCATGCAATGAGGCCAAGGAATCCACATGAGGTGCACTAAACAATAGAATAACTCAATAATATCGGTATGATAATCCACAACTCAATTTCTCACCACCTACTTTATCCTCCACCTCACTACTAGGTGCAAAGGAAATCCCTTCACCACCTAGGTCCTTCGGGACATCACCATTCACCATCAGGATTTGTGTGCAGGATTAAGATGGAGACAATAAGTGGACTCAAATGAAATACCAGAGTTTTCCAGGCCTACATCAAACACAAACACATAGTTCACGCATACAACATATCATAGCATACAAGGATCACAAGCTCACTAGCTCTTAACATGAATGATAAGAATTACATGAATGACAAATAAATTCCCTTCCCAAGGAGATGAAGCATGAAATTATAGACAAGAGGAGGCAATTCGAATCCAAGGAGGTCAATTTGAACCAAGGTAATCCAACTTGATTTGAGAAGGGGGAGGGGTGTTAACTCAACCATAGGGGGACAACTTGAATTCCACCAAGATAACTAGAATTTCAAGGAGGGTGACTCTAAACCACCCAACCTGAAGCATAAAAAGCTTCTTTAACGCTCATAAATTCTCTAAAATGCCCACAGGTAATCTAAATCCTACATGTTGGTAAGTAATAATACATATTGGTCATAGATAAGATATTTTACAAGATAGACTTTCCCGTATATATAATTATTTAAAGGATTTCTAATGCAACTCTTCATAAAGAGTTAAACCTTTTCACTAATTAATATTATATTATATTATTATTATTATTGTTTGTTGTTATTATTATTATCATTTCTATTTCTATATATATATATATATATATATATATATATATATATATATTGTATTATGTTATATTTATGTATTTATTGTTGTTATTATTTAGGTATGTAACATTGCCTCTCTCTTAGAAAGGATTTGTCCTCAAAGCCTTATAATGTGGTCGCATCATTCCTTGTAACGTCCTAGCTGACGAAACATGTCGATACGAACTTCTAAGTGTAGAGAATAACTTCCAATATGTTGACAGATCAATCCATACCAAGTTGTTTTGTTGTTGATTGTTGGGATTCCCTACTGATATGTCGTGGAGAGCTTTGATTACATTAGTACCATTATCTTTCAACAATTCCCACTTTCTAGGATACCGATTTATATGGTTGGGGTGTTGATAGGGAATTTTCACAATGTTATTTTCTTTCACTAGCGTTGTCTTTTGAGCATTGATATGTGTCGGACGTTGTATTTTTACTAGATTGGCTTCTTTTTAAACCGTGACAAGGACTAGATTTGTATTTGATTCTTTTTCTAATGAATACTCATCATTCTTAAGGTTCATTAACATTTCATATTGCGCCTTCTCATCATATTTAAGCTTCAGAATGTGGTCTATTAGATCTTTTTTACGCTTATTAAGGTGATTATTCTCTTCGATATTTTCTAATAGTCTCTTTTGAAGATCTTGATTCTCCTTTTCTAGCTTTTGACTGTATTGTGCCCTATCCTTCGCCTTCTTTATTTGAAGAAGCAACTTCTAGTTATGATCTCTTAGACAAGAGATCTCTTCTTCTTTTTCTATGATGACTTTATCAAATTCATTATGCATCTTCTGTATCGATTTCTAACCTTCTTGTGAAAGCACATTCAAGATGTCTTTAAAGTATTCAGTCAAAACAACTCCTGAACTTGACTTCATTGTTACTTCTAAAATGCGACTTTTTTTTTTTTAAGGAAATGTCAAGAACTTTTTTCTTGTGTTGATCATGAAGGTACCCAATGTATCTAACCAAGCTAACCCTAGAATTATATCAACCATGTCTTGCTCCAATGATACCACTAAAACAATACTAAATTGAGTTAAGACCTTGTAATCATCAACAAATAGTTGTAGGTTCTTAAGATCATATTTTTCATCAGAAAGAATCGTGTTATTGTCAATTATACATGATTGTGAAAGAATTAATTGGTTTACTAGGTCAACGTTTATACATTTCTTCTTGGTTGTC
This sequence comes from Pseudotsuga menziesii, assembly GCA_001517045.1. Lineage (NCBI taxonomy): Eukaryota > Viridiplantae > Streptophyta > Pinopsida > Pinales > Pinaceae > Pseudotsuga > Pseudotsuga menziesii. The sequence goes on from LPNX010246415.1 coordinate 427,320, forward strand.
GAGCTAATAACAATGCTAACAGACTTCTCTTGAATAAGCCCATAAGTTTTTAATATGGGGTGTGCATGTTTTTTAAAAGTTTGCGGGAATCTTCCTTGTTTTTTGTCACGAGACTCCATTTTGTCATGTTTCCTATCCCAGGATATATCAAAGAAAGACATATTTTATCTTGTATAATATATTGTACTTTTCAATAATTAACTTCTTCCCCTAAAGACTTCTTGTAGATTGTGTGGTTGGGAGGAATGATTGTTACTTTCCCCACCTAAGTTCAAATGCCACTTGCTTCTTAGTAGCAATTATTATGCACTTTTAGATTTTTTTCCCCTTAAGTTTTGTAAAATGGTGTACACTAGGTGGTTGGGAGGAATGATTTTTAACTTCCCCACCCAGGTTCAAATCTTGTTTTTTGTTTGTTGTTGGAGAATAAACCCAAACCCACTTATTAAGAAACTACGTGTGGTTTTACTTTTACCATTTTTTTCTCTTTCTTTTTTTCTTTTTTTGGGCAAGGTCATATTTTTTTAGGGAAACCCTAATATAGTTGTTAAAAACCCAAATCGGGAACTCTAACTTTGCTCTAATACCAAATGAAGCGTAAAAGCCTCTTTAACACACGTAAATTCTCTAAAATGCCCACGGGTAATCTGAATCCCACATGTTGGTAAGTAATAATAAATATTGGTCATAGATAAGATATTTTACAAGATAGACTTTCCCTTATATATAATTATTTAAAGGGTGTCTAATGCAACTCTTCATAAAGAGTTACACCTTTTCACTAATTAATGTTATATTATTTTATTATTATTGTTTGTTGTTATTATTATTATGATTTCTATATATATATATATATATATATATATATATATATATTGTATTGTGTTATATTTATGTATTTATTGTTGTTATTATTTAGGTATGTAACACAACCCACTCAAATTTATGTGGGGACACTTCATTCATGAAGAGAAACTCAAATTAGTGGGGGGAGGAGTTACACAAGTAATGATTCCTTCTTATAATGATAAAGAGTGTCATAAGGAGGTGGGAGTTACACAAATCCAAGGGTGGAGGCTAAAGAGGGAACATCCATGAGAGAGAGTATGTAAATTATGCCATAAATTACATGTAAGCACAAAAATAGGAAGCATCTCCAAGAATAGAGGAGTGGGGTGCAGTTATGGAGGTGGAGGTTAAATTCTAGCTTGTGGAATCTAAAATATAGCTTACAATTCCTAGAATCTAGGGAGGGGGAACCTTAGTACAAGTGGGGATCACAAAAGAGTATCTTTAATCCAAGCAGGGTGCATTAGGCAAAAGAGGCCCACTAAGGCATGAATACGGAGCAATATTAACTCCATAGGTCTAAATAATTTTAAAAAGGGTCTGTTGTACAATGTTTAGGTGACCAACAACTCTAAAAGTTACCAAGGTGTAAATATGAACTAAGATGAATAAAAACAACTTCTAAATTGCTAGGAATTCCCTTGTTGAAAGATAGGAATTCACATCACATTTGAGCATATATTAGATACACACACAAATAACACACGAACACAAAACTTGGACCAAACGTTTAGTCGATCTATTATTCGTCTTGAAGGGTATTTTATACAAGATAGAAGGACGTTGGAGCAGTTATATTAACTCCAACTACTCGTTAGGATTAATGCATATGTTATCCATTATTACATATATTTTATACATTATAACTTTCAGGAGTCCAAGTGGCCCCCTCAACATCTCCCCCACCAACAATACACTTCTTTGTCTCGAAGAGATAAGAAGGAAAAAAAATTCTGACTAGTGACTTTTTAGCTTTCGACTTCAATTTGGTGTTAGTCAGTCAAAGCCTCACATTTAATCATCTATCCGGAATTCACCTTCATTTGCTCAGAACTACGGTCTTTTGACTCTTTTTTCCATACTATTTCTCCGCCTTCTGCTTTCAAATTAACAACTCAAGAACTTCTCTGCATTGCAACACCAGGGGTCTCCACCGGTTCAAGTATTCTTTGCGTCACCATCATTTCGTTAAGCTTTGTTTTGTATGATGTAAAATGGATTATGCTTGAATTTCATCTCCGTTGACTTATTTGTTGAGATCTGGGACTTCAACACAACATTCAAACTCATAATAAGAACTCACAGGGTAACTAACAACAGGAACATAGATTGGGCCAAGCATTTAACCATGTTCTATTAATCTTGAATTAGTATATGTACATAAGGAATTTGGTTGGAGTGGATGCACCCACTCCAACTAATCTACTTAACACACTAATACATTATATTAATTATGATAACATTCATGAGGACCAAATGGTCCCTCCAATATCTCCCCCACCCAAAAAAAAATTGCTTCGTCCCTAAAGCGAGCAAGTAGGAAGTAAACAACTAGGATGTGACTCTTCAATATTTGTCTTAAATCAGTTAACGGTCGATGAAGCCTCACCATTTACTCAACTAGCCAGAATCATCTTCAATAGCTTAGATAGAGGTGTTTTGGTTCTCTCTCTATACTGTATCTATGCCTTCCACTTCCGCAATCACCATCCAAGAAGTTCTTCTACAATTCTACTCTAAGGGGAACAATTTATTCAGTTGTTCTTATGTCATCATTTGTTAATTAAGGTCTTTCTATGTGGTGTAGGATATATTTTGCTTGAATGTCTTATTTTTTGTAAATGTGTGTCATGAGAATCCATGCAAGTTTAAATTGTATGCTCGGTAGTTGATCGTGGTCGAACCGACTACTTGTGGTTCGACTGAATTGACTCAACTGATAGAGTCGGCTAGAGACCGATTGAATTACATTGATTGAGGAGATCGCCTGCCTCAAAAAATACTCGCATTTCACCCCTATATTACTTCACAAATGGAGTCACGTCAGCATAGTGACTTAGTCGGCTTAGTTACATGATTTTAATGAACTTTGTGCATGACCCATATTTTAACATTAAGAAATTAAAGTCTTGGCCAAACTTGAAACTCGAAAGTAGTGGTCAACCGAATACAACATGGACCATAGTTACAACTGACTACTTTTTAACCGACTAAAATTTCATTGACCAAATAATAAATGGTTGGGTCGGATGTTTTAAGCATGACATGACTCAACTTTTACATTTGAAAATCCGTCAACCGCATTATATCGAGCAAATACATCAATCCTATTTACAAGGGTCATCGATCATAAATACTATGATTTCACGATATGATTGTACAAAAATGTCGGCTTCCTTAGCCATTTTACATCAACCAAGTTCATACACGACCATAAGTGAAGGTAAAAATATCATCAACCGAAAAAATAGCATTGAACTTGTTGGAAAATAATTGGAGATTAACCAAAATAAATGGCTGACCAGATTTAGCAGTGACCATAGTTTCCAAACCTTTGACCATCTATAAAAGAATCAACCAAGTGATAAAGTATCAAAGAAATATCATAATTTTGACTATAATGTTGCATCCTACATGTTTTTTTCTTAATGAAGAGAGTGATAGCAAACGAAGCTGGCTAATCTCTAGACCATTTGCATCTTTTCATGCAAGTTTGGTCGAAATCCGACAACACAATTTGTTGTTGAAAATGAGATTTTTAGTGTTAAAATAGCAATTTTTATTGCAGAAATGGATTCAGGACCCTCGATTACCCTTGGGGCACCTATATTATGCAATTCCAATCACTGAAAACTACCCTTTGAACAATTTTTGCCGAATTTTGGCCAAAAAATTTGTCAGATTTTAGGTGCAAATGGTCTAGAGTTTAGCTTACTGCATAGAGAACTCATACTTTTTGCTCAATTTTACAAATAAAATAACCCATCCAAACAATGCATATTTCTTACAATTCGGGTAATCATTTTTACAAATAAAATAACCCATCCAAACAATGGATATTTCTTACAAATCGGGTAATCATTTTTACAAATAAAATAACCCATCCAAACAATGCATATTTCTTACAATTTGGATTAATGAATTACAAAACTTGAACCAAAAAAATTAGTCGATCTATTATTCGTCTTAAAGGGTATGTTGGTTTATTGGTCAATACTAAGAGGGGGGGTGAATCAGAATTGTTATCTTTTTACTAATTTAACCACATTTTAAACTTTAATCAAAACATATAACAACAAGAATACACAGAACACATTTTTAATGTGGAATCTCAATAGGGTAAACCACCAATAAGTCATATACTGCAAAATTAGTATTTACAAATAGTTTTGCTTACTGCTACAGCCAAGGATGGTATTACACCTTGTTTTACCAATACCAATTGGAATGAGTCTACGACCCCCTGGTTTATCAACTACGACTGAAAGGATGCTACAACACCCTATTTACCAATGCCAATTGGAAGGAGGCTACGACCCCCTGGTTTATCAGCTTCTACTAAAAGGATGCTACAACACTCTGTTTTGTCGGCTATGACTAACAGGATGCTCCTACACCCTATTTACCAACTTCTGCTGGAAGGAAACAACAACCCCCTACAGGCTTGTTTCCTGCCCTAGCTCCACCCTGCCACCCTAATATGTTTTCTATAATATGTTATATTTATTTTTCCCTCCATTCTCTATCACACCCGCTAGTCTCTGTCTTATGCTATGGATACCTCGATCTAGATGACATAGACCCTTCTCTCACTCCTACATCTGCGTATAATTATCTTCATGTTTCTTACGAACGCATCTCTTTATTCTGGAAACGTACCCTTTCACAATCATGCCCTTTCAAATCTGATTGTCACACCTTTTCAACAATCTGTGACTAACAATTTTTAATTAAATAATTAATTAAAAACTTCTTGATCACTTCTGATCTGCGAGCTCCTTTCTTCTTTGATCGTAGGATTCGTCAAACCAATGCCTGTGGAATTCCTCTCCTCCATCAGTGGGAATACTCTATCTTCAGACCTTCGGGCTTCTCTTTTTCTCATGCATGTGGGATTCTTTTCTTCCTTTACAAGCTCTATGCGAGCTATCTTAATCACAATCTCATCTGTACACGTTTCCCTCACAAAACACAGTCTTCACCTTCCATCTATGAGTTTCATGTTGGGCATTCTTCTTTACCATTTGTGGACGCACTTTAGAATTCATTTCCATAGCTCAGCTTAACGTTTTCTGATGCTTCCGCAATCTCCTTCTCTAGAATAAATCCATGCCATTTGATTTAATTATGAATCTTTCCGGTCCGTCGATATAGCACATAGATTTCCTCCTCGAAATCGTATTTCCTCACCATGATTTTGTTTCAATGATTTCCCATCGTTGATCTTCCTTGGGCATTTTACCAACCATCGATCTCCAGATTACGGGATGCGAGATGCGGGATGTTGACTGTCTACTTTTTCCTTACCGCAAACTCCTTTCCGTAAGATTTTTCCACACCGTTGATATGTTTTAGTGGAACTAACTTCAATCGTTCGATCTCTCTAGATTATGGGATGCGGGATACGTAAACGTAACATTTTGACTTTCTACAAGTTCCTTTCTGCAATTTTTCTTCTGCACCATTGATCTTTTGCTGAGTCTTGCCTGACCGTTGATCTTGCGTATTGCGGGATGCGGAATCACACTTTCCTATTTTATACTTCCTCAACTTTGTTTCCGCATTGTGGGATGCGAGATGTGGAATCACACTTTCCTATTTTGGACTTTCGCAACTTTGTTTCCACATTTTCCTGGATTGTTGATTTCCTTGTGAATTTACCCCTGACCGTCCGATCTTGATCTTTTTGTGGACCTTGGGATTTTCTGCTTAACCGCCGAATCTAATGTGGGACCAATGCTAACCGTCCGATCTTGATATTTTTCTGAATCTTTAGCCTTCCTGCCTAATTTATGTAAACTTGATCTTAACCATCATATCTAGTGCGGGTTGCTCCCTGACTGTCCATTCTAGAACTAATCCGGATCTGCATTCCATCTTTGCGGATTATACAAAAACTGATCCTCATTCATTGGATCTCATGCAAATAACTATGCCACCTCATCATCATGCCATGTCATCACTACCTTCATCTATGCCACCTCATCATCATGCCATTTTGTCTTTACTTTGACATATGCTACGTTAACTCTGCCATGGTATCTTTTACTTATCCTTTGTACTTCATAAGCAACGTTGCCATCACTACCTTAGTCTTTCATCATCATCAGAACACCATCATATTCCATGTCATCATATGTGTCATTGTTATAGCCCAAAATGACACATCTCTATCTGTGACCACTATCCCATGATTTCGTCGCATGTCGACACTTCCATGACGGCACTTCATGAAAGTCATTGAAAGTCACTGAAAACACACCTATCTTGGAGGACCCATATCTTGAGTTCTGTAACTCTGTTTGACCTCATTTCTACACCATTGGAAAGGTATTTCAGTTAGCTAAAACTTTCCAGAAGACACCAAAGTCTAAAAATGCCCAGAAATACCCTAAAAATGTGTTTTTTGTGCATTCGTGACTTTCCTTAAGGCAAACTCGCGAATGACTCGTGAGTTGCTGTACTAGCAACCCACGAATACAAAAAGTTGCTCATATTCGTGAATTTCTGGACTGGAAACCCGTGAATACTTTTCGTATTCGCGACTGTCCAGTTATGCAACCTGCGAATTCCTTTTAAAAATATAAAAAAACACGCTTTTTGAATTTCGGTTTGTTTGGGTAGTTATGCAACTGACTTCTTCAGTTGTAACCACTTTGTCTTCGCCCCTAACTCTTCCCTAACCATATAAATAGAGGTAGGGAGGTCCATGAGAGGAGACTTGAATTTCTGCATTGTTATGATGGAGGAATCGGGACTCTCTTTGCCCACGCCTTTGCCCTAGAGGTCTTCCCCTTGTGTTGCAGAGCTTGGAGGCTGAGTTCTTTGGAGAAGAGAAGCAGCAAAACCAGATCAAGGTTTCATGAGGTGCCGAACTTGAAGAGAAGGTATACTTGTACTTGTTTTCAAGATTAATAAAGATGTGATGTCCTTCTTCTTCCCAAATCATTGTTCAATGTGTGATTGAATCTCTGTTTCTGATCATATGATGATGTTATTCAGATCAATGTTTCATGTTTATTTGATTATCATTTGTTTATATGTGGTCATATTGGTTTGAGGAAGGTATAATTCGTTTTGTAGGTCTCTTCGAGCGAGAGGAGCAAGAAGAGGATTGAAGAGAAAGCTTGGACCAACCTTCTGTTAGTCAGGTGTGGACCTTTCTTATCTCTGAAACTTGCTTATATATGCTTGCTGAACATTGTGCGTCTCTCTTTCAACCCCAGTATGTTGATGGCCTCTTAAACCCTAGCCATAGGATACTTTCCTTTACAACAGAACTGGCAACTCCGCTGGGGAGAGCCTTGTCTGTTTGGGGTTTTTCTTGATTTCTTTCAGCCTTTTGCATTGTTTCAGGTCCTTCTTGCCACTTAGGAACACTTTATAAGTCTGATTGCACACTTCCCCTGCCTTCTTAAGGTAGTTTTTGACCTTTTTGGGAGTTTTTCCACCCATTCGCGACTTGCTTGACTGAACAGTCGTGTATCTAGTTTGGTATGCGCGACTGCTTATACTGGAAACCTGCGAATGATTCGCGAGTTGCTAGTTATACAACTCATGGATCCTTATATTCGCGACTTGCTTTGTTAGCAACCCGCGTATGATACGCGACCTGCCAGTAGTGCAACCCGCGAATGCCCCTAAAACAGTGTTTTTCTCATTTTTTGTGGTTTTTATTCTGTTTGTGGGCTGTTGGGTAGGTCTTTTGGGGCCCTCTGCAGGTGCATGACTCCAGGGAGTTAGTATCATCCTTTTTGGTTGTTCTTTATCTATGTGGTAATCCCTTTTATAGCATTAGGGTTTGTTCTTTGCTCTTTCCCCCACCTCCTTTGCTTGGTTTGATTTTTGGGCTTATGTTTCTAGTCAGCCTCTGTTAGTGATCTTTGTTTGATTTCATAATCTTGTTGGTGTTGGTTTCCTTCTTCTTTTGTTGGTTAACTTCACCATGCCAAAGTAGTTGACTTGTCTCTTATGCAAGCCTTCCTTCCAAGTAGGGTTTATACTAACTTTAGGGCATTTCTAGGGTTTGTTTGGTGGTTGTATAGCAAAGTTCCTTTTGCTTTGTTCTTATTATCTGCATACTTTGCTTTGTAGGTAGTTTTTCTTTTGCATTTATAAAAGAAAATTAAAAAGAACCTATATTTGTTTTTGCCGCTTGCCCCCCCCCCACCTCCTTCTTTGGCTTGACCTTGTTGGACAAGGTACTGAGCAGCCTTTGTTTGTAGGCTTAGATTGATACTTGGGACTTCTTGACCTTTGTTTATGTCAGTCTTTTTGCTCAGTCTCTTCATTCAAAAGTTGTTGGCTTGTTTACTTTTGTAAGCCTTCTTTTCAAGAGAGGTTGATATCTAACTTTAGGGAAACCTAGGGTTTGTTTGTGGGGTGTAGAGTAGTAGTCTATTTGCTTTGCTTACAGTAATTGCTTGCATTAGTTGATAGGATTATTTTTCTTTTGCATTTATAAAAGAAAAAGACAAAAACACATGTTTGCTTTATATGCATGTAGATTAGGTTTTTAGTCTAGATTGCATAGCATATCATTGTTTTTGAAAAAATATAAAAAGAATTTGTTCTTTTGTGGTTTTCAAGTTTCTTTTTGAAAAAAAAATAAAGAGAATAGTTTTTGCTTTTTGCATTTCATTTCTCTTTGCTTAGTCATTTTGTTTCAGCTTTGAGTCAAAACACCACATAAGTTTCATGCCATTTACCCTCCGACTAAAAACAACCCTTAAAATAAACGATATAATTTAAAAATTACTAGTAAGTTTTATTTTATAGGGTCATACACCAACTAGCTTAGGCTAGACTTGTGGGATAGGGAGTTTAAACTCCCCACAAGTGTAAAATCTCAGACGTAGTTGGCCAAGCACTAGGTAAATCCCTAACTTTATCGACTGTATCTGGGAAGCTCCTCTCAAACGAGAGTTAAGCACGAGGCCGCGTGGAGGCTTGGACAGAGGAGATAACCCTCTGAATCCTTGTCAAAACGTAACTCAAGACTTTTACGCATCTGGGGATTCTGTCCTAGATAGAGTTTCAGGCTCAGCTACCCTGCCCATGCGTATGAGTCCGGCTTGCGACTGTCCCCCTAGACTATTGGTATAGCCAAGGTAGCCTTTAGTCTCTTGACATCTAGGGTTCATACACAGGTACACCGGAAGGTTATTTCTGGTTGACCTTGGACGGGCTTGGAAGGTAACCCTGATAGAAAGTGTGGGAGGGCGGTGGGTGATTCCTCCGCTTGTGCCTAAGAACATCTACAGAGACACCAAGTAACTGTCTATCAGCTTTCTTCTGGAAAGTACATCTTATACCTGTTTATCTGTTTGGCTTTAGGAATTTTTAGTGAGTGCTTTGTGGTTTGTCTGTACTTATTGTGCCTTTAGGTGTGTGCTTTGTAATTTTTCTTGCTTATCAACCTCAGACTTTGTCTCCTAGTTTGAAACTATGGCTAACACCCCTTTGAACACCAACCAAGAGATCCCCGTGCTGGGAACTCCTTGTACTATTCCTCTCACGGGGAATGTTGGTGTTCCCTTGATGGCCACCCTAAATCTACCCGGATTCACCCTAGGGATACCGGTGTGGTTGTTTTCCACTCCAAATGTCCTGAATGCTCCTGATGCTTCTCAAGTAAGCTCCTTATATCAAGGGCATCAAAACACTGCTTCCCCTTCACCTGTAGTTGATTCTCCTCCTTCTACCTCATGCGGTGAAAGTACTGATACTAGTAACCGGCAATCTAAAAGGAGTAAAAGGCGGAGGAATAGGAAGAAGGCACATAAGCAAGGGGGCACCAGTTTAACCTCTGCAAGTCAAGTTGAACCTCACCACCCAGCCTCTGTGGTTCATGCTGGGGGCACCCATCCAACCTCTGCAGGCCATGTTGGATCTAAGCACTCAACCTCTGCAAGTCAAGTTGATCTTCACCATCCAGCCTCTGTTGATCATGCTGGTGGGATCCTTCCAACCTTTCCAGTTCATGTTGGATCCAGTCACTCAGCCTCTGCAGTTCATGCTGAGGACACCCGTTCAACCTTTGTTGTTCAAGTTGAACCTCCCCATCCAACCTCTGTTGTTCATGTTGGATCCATCCACCCAGCCTCTGTTGTTCATGCTGGGGGCACACACTCAACTGCTGAAAATCATGTTGATCCTAACCATTCAGCCTCTATTTTTCATGCTGTTGGTGCCCGTCCAACCTCTGTAAGTCATGTTGGACCCAGTCTCTCAGCCTCTGATAGTCATGCTAGGGGTAGTCTCTCAGCCTCTGTGGTTCATGCTGAAGACAATTCGTCAGCCACTGCTAGTTATGTTGACACTGTTGAAAAGACTACCCGTTCAAAACACAAGCCCAAGTTCCCTTATAAGATTTGTGAGGGAGATCACCTTACTTATAAATTCCTTTCTATCCCGGAGGTGCGAAGAGTTTGGTTTCATGGTCATCCCATTTTTTAACATCCTGAAGTCTCTCAACAACCAACCTCTCTTAGTCAGGTTGGACCTAGTTACCCAGCCTCTGGTGTTCATGCTGGGGGAAAACTCTTAGCCTCTGCAGGTCATGCTGAGAGCAAACAGTCATCCACTGCTAGTCATGTTGACACAGTTGAGAAAACTAGTCATTCGAAGTGCACACTTAAGTTCCCTTGTATGCTATGCGAGGGAGATCATCTTACTCACCTATGCCCTGCTATCCCAGAGGTGCAAAGAGTGTGGTCCAAGACTCAAGATTTTCCTTCTCCTGAACAACCTATAGTTTCTCAATAACCTACTCAACCTTTGGTTGATCAAGTGGTCGAACCAATCTCAGATTTGGTCGATCCCACTCTTCTTTCAGAGAGTGATCCTCATGTGATTGAACCAATGTCATCTTTGGTCAATCCTACTCTCCCTTCAGAGAGTGACTTTCACGAAGCGGTTGAATCGATCCCAGTATCGATCAATCCCACTCTTCCTTTGGAGAGTGAACTAATCCGGATCTGCATTCCATCTTTGTGGATTATACAAAAACTGATCCTCATTCATTGGATCTCATGCAAATAACTATGCCACCTCATCATCATTCCATGTCATCACTACCTTCGTCTATGCCACCTCATCATCATGCCATTTTGTCTTTACTTTGACATATGCTACGTTAACTCTGCCATGGTATCTTTTACTTATCCTTTGTACTTCATAAGTAACTTTGCCATCACTACCTTAGTCTTTCATTATCATCAGAACACCATCATATGTGTCATGCCACATCCTCAACTATGCCATGCGATGCCATCATATGTGTCATGTCAAATCCTCAACTATGCCATCCCATGCCATCACCACTTTAGTATTTCACTGAGTTTTTCTTGCCATCATATCCATTGGTTATTCCTTTGTCATTCATGAAGACCTTTGACATCAATGATAACTATAACCCAAACTTGTCAATAATATCCCCCTTTGGAATTGATGGCAACCTCTAAACATCCCCCCCTTTTGACAACAATGACAAAGGATAACCTGTTATGCCAATGTTGGACCTATTTTGATATAGGATTTCTTGTCTCTCTTATTTTTGACATTTCCTCCTGTCATCGTATCTCCCCTTTAAATGAACTTGGTTATTTAACCAATGTATTATCATTTATCTTAGCATTTCCTTTCTTGCAACAAGTTCTTGGATGATAGCTTAACTGATAGATCCATGGACTCCCCTGTCACTGTACTTCTTCTCCTTTGTCAACAGTTTTATGACAGAGTTTACACTCTGCATTTTTTCCAACACTCTTCCATTTTATGTTCTAGGATACATGTTTCCTTTTTTTTAAACTCTGTCCCCGCTGCCATATCTAATGGTCTATTGTGCCTGTAAGTTATTTGGCTTCCGCTTTTACCAAAATTCCTTAAGCCTGTGCATTTAGATCTTCAAATAAAAACCTCACATATACTGCTTTATTCTTTTGGATTTTAGATCTATATTATCAACTGCCCAGATACGCATAACTTTAGATCTTCAACATAGAGATTACTTCATTTTATTACATAGCTTCTATGGTCTCACTATCTCAGACATAAAGACTCATAACCTCAACCTTTTTCCTTTGTTAATGCTGAACTCATCCTGCTACCTTACAATATACTGAAATTTTATCTTTAGACTTGATTTTTCTTCTACTGTCAACAACTTATGTGTCATGACTTCAAATACTAAGTGAACATAATCATCTTTTATCTTCTATTTGATTGCAGACATCATGGTCTTCATGACTCTCACATTTTGTTGTTATCATGTTACTTCATACTTTCTCTTATGTCATCCATACATCATACCTTGATCACCCATCATCTTTGAAGAAGATATCTTTCAATATACTTCAACATTAGACACCAATTGACTTTTTCTTAGATACCAATTGAAATTTTCTGACTTCAACTCCCCCTAAGTATAAACTTCCTCTAAAACCAATGGTGGTAACTAATCTAATTTTGAAACCAGAACCAGGGTTCATTAACCACGTAATGAGATATTACCATATGTGATCTGCGTTATCCCTGTTTTCCTTCTCATATTTAAAATCCTTAACTTAAAGATATCAATCTCCCCCTGAGATCATGCACCATTCCCTATGCCTTTAAGATGATTGTCCATGCCCTCAATTTTAGGTTTTTTTTTTATTTTACAAATGAGATAAAAAAAAAATTTAGAAGTAAATTCCACAATCACTGTCTCCTTCGCCGTCTCTTTCATCCTTATCTACATTGGGGTATTCTTCTACATCACTACGTAGCTTTCCCTCATGATGAATGTCATTTTTATCTATGACCTCATTATTCTCAACATTATATTTTGAGACCTCACTGATGTTTGAAATATTGATCTCTTCTACATCTTTGGAGTCTTCCTTTCTTCTCCACATCTTTCCATGAAGTATTCTGCTTACTGGTTTCTCAGTCTTCATCTTCCATACCTTCTTATGAGTTTGCTTGGAAGGTCTGCATGTCCCATTCTCGCAATGTGTCCAATATTGTGACATATGAAACACAGGATATGTCTTTTGCTATTAGAGACGTTGGTGTCTTCTTTTCTTATCATCCCTTCATCTTCTTCTTTGATTCTACAATCATCAGCCTTGTGACCAAACTTGTGATAGCAATGATAGTATCCATAGAATGTAGCTTTGGAGAATCTCTGGTTTTTCTGCTTGTAATGACTCTTTTCTTTTGCATGTCTTCTGAAATTTTTCAACTTGGGAGGATGAGCAGAATTATGATAATTGGACTTCAATTCCTTGTGATTCTTCTGCTCCTTGGGTGTATCTTTGGAGGCATCATGTTTACCTTTAACATTTTCAACATTTTCATGAATGATGGAGCTTGATCCTTTATGATTATATCCAAGACCTGTTTTATCCCTAGGGGATCTTTGTAAGTTGAGGACTTTATTAAGAGCATCAATACTTTCCTTGAACTTATCACTAACAGTTAGCTGATCTTTTAGCTTCTTTACTTCTTCCTTGAATTCAACAATTTCTTGTTTAAGTTCTTGACCTCTTTCACACTAGCCAACACTTGTTGTCTTGAATTGCGTATCTCTTCTTGGAGGTTTTTGACTTCCTATTCTTTTGACTTCTTCTCTTCTTGATATTTTGACAATTTTCCTTTCAGGGCTTTGTTCTTTTTCCTACACTTTTAAATTTCATCTACAACAGCCATGTATCGGGCTTCTATGTCCACTTCCGTTTCCTCATCTGAGTTTGTTGTCCCTATAAATAATTTTTGTTCATCTTCACTAACATCCTCGAGAATAGCAAGTCTTCCTTTTGCTCTTTGCTCAATTGAGTAGAGGTATTTTATCTTGTCCCAAAGTTCCTTTGCATAGTTACATTCACCTATCTTCTTTTTCACATCATCAAGTAATCCATCAAGGATTGAAGCCATTGCCATTGAGTTACTTTTCTTGGATTTCTTTTGAGATGGAGTCCTTATCCTCTTTGGTGGGAAGTAATCATTGATCACTGAATTCCATACATCATGTCCCAATGCCTTAAGATAAATTTTCAATCTTGTACTCCAAAATATGTATTTTTCTTTTCGAAATATTTGAGATCCATTTATTGTGTAAACCTCTTCTTGTTGATCCATAATGGTTTTAATGGGATCATCCTTCCAGTGGTTAAACTGTAGTGAAGGAACCTGCTCTGATACCAATTGTTGGTTTATTGGTTAATACTGAGAGGGGGGGTGAATCGGTATTGTTATCTTTTTATTAATTTAACTCCTTTTTAAACTTTAATCAAATCATATAACAACAAGAATACACATAACACAATTTTAACGTGGAAGCCCAATATGGTAAACCACAAATACATCCTATTGCTGCAAAATTGTTATTTACAAATATCTTTGTCTGCTACTACAGACAAAGATGGTATTACACCATGTTTTACCAATACCAATTGGAAGGAGGCTACAACCCCCTGGTTTATCAGCTACGACTGAAAGGATGCTACAACACCCTATTTACCAATGCTAATTGGAAGGAGGCTACGACCCCCTGGTTTATTAGCTTCTACTAAAAGAATGCTATGACACCCTGTTTTTTCAGCTACGACTAACAGGATGATCCTACACCCTATTTACTAGCTTCTACTGGAAGGAGGAGACAACCCCCTGTAGGCTTGTTTCCTGCCCTGGCTCCACCCTGCCACCCTAATATGTTTTTTGTAATATGTTAGATTTCTTTTTCCCTCCATTCTCTGTCACACCCACCAATCTCTGTCTTATTCTATGGATACCTCGATATAGATGACATGTACCCTTCTCTCACTCAAACTTCTGCGTATAAGTATCTTCATGTTTCCTACGGACGCATCTCTTTATTTTGAAAACATACCCTTTCACAATCATGCCTTTCAAATCTGATTGTCACACCTTTTCAGCAATCTGTGACTAATGATTTTTAATTAAAAAATTAATTAAAAAATTCTTCATCACTTCTGATCTGTGAGCTCCCTTCTTCTCTGATCGTAGGATTTGTCAAACCAGTTCTTGTGGACTTTATCTCATCCATTAGCGGGAATACTCTATCTTCAGACCTTCGGGCTTCTCTTTTTCTCACGCCTGTGGGATTCTTTTCTCCTCTACGAGATCTCTGCGAGTTATCTTCCTCACAGGCTCATTTGTACACGTTTATCTCACAAAACACGGTCTTCGCCTTCCATCTATGAGTTTCATGTTGGACATTCTTCTTTACCATTTATGGTCGCACCTCAGAATTCATTTCTGCAGCTCAAATTAACGTTTTCTAATGCTTATGCAATCTCCTTCTCCAGAATCAATCCAGGTCATTTGATCTAATTATGAATCTTTTCGGTCCGTCGATATAGCACATAAATTTCCTCCTCGAAATCGTATTTCATCACCATGATTTTGTTTCAGTGATTTCCCATTGTTGATCTTCATCAGGTGTTTTCCTAACCGTCGATTTCTAGATTGTGGGATGCGGGATGTCGACTGTCCGCTTTTGCCTTACCGCAAACTCCTTTCCGTAAGCTTCTTCCACACCATTGATCTGTTTTAGTGGAACTAACTACAGTCGTCCGATCTCTCCAGATTGTGGGATGCGGGATACGAAAACGTAACATTTTGACTTTCTGCAAGCTCCTTTCCACAATTTTTCTTCCCTACCATTGATCTTTTGCGCAGTCTTTCCTGACCGTTGATCTTACAAATTGTGGGATGCAGGATGCAGGATGCGGAATCACACTTTCCTATTTTATACTTCCGTAATTTCCTTCCCCAACTTTAATTCCGCATTACGGGATGCGGGATGGGGAATCACACTTTCCTGTTTTGGACTTCCGCAATTTTATTCTGCAACTTTATTTCTGCATTTTCCTGGACCGTTGATTTCCTTGCAGATTTACCCCCGACTATCCGATCTTGATCTTTTTGCAGACCTTGGGATTTTTCTCCTAACTGTCAAAATTAATCCTTAACCATCAGATCTAGTGCAGGACCAATTCCCACTGTTTGATCTTGATCTTTTTCAGAATCTTTAGCCTTCCTACCTAATTTATTAAAACTTGATCTTCACCGTCAAATCTAGTGCAGGTTGCTCCCTGACCGTCCATTCTAGAACTAATGCGGATCTGCATTCTGTCTTTACGGATTATACAAAAATTGATCCTCATTCATTGGATCTCATGCAGATAACTATGCCACCTCATCATCGTGCCATGTTATCGCTACCTTTGTATATGCCATCTCATCATCATGCCATTTTGTCTTTACTTTGATTTATGCTACGTTAACTCTGCCATGGTATCTTTTGCTTATCCTTTGTACTTCATAAGAAACTTTGCCATCACTACCTTAGTCTTTCATCATCATTTGGACACCATCATATTCCATGTCATCATATGTGTCATGCCACTTCCTCAACTATGCCATGCGATGCCATCATATGTGTCATGCCACATCCTTAACTATGCCATCCCATGCCGTCATTGCTTTAGACTTTCACTGAGTTTGTCCTGCCATCATATCCACTGGTTATTCCTTTGTCATTCATGAACACCTTTGACATCAATGATAACTATAACCCAAACTTCTTGACAATCTCCCCCTTTGGCATTTATGGCAACCTCTAAATTGTAATGTCCCTCCTCTAATTAAGTATACCAAACACCCGCTAACCTATGTAATTCCCTTAGGTTCGAGCGGGTACTGCATAAGAGGGAATTGACTGAGTGGATTTGATACTTAGAGTACTACAGGACATTCCTTTAGCGTCAAGTCATCAGTTGGATGGAAGAAGCCTTATTTTTTTAGGCTTAAAAGTCAACATTAAAATAGAATTGCATGCATGCAAAAGTAAAGCGAAACCCTAAAAGTGACATGCAAACACTAAAAGTTCATGAGATTCTATTTAAGAGGGTAATGAGACCAAAGAAGGTTACTTATGATTATTATTGATTTTTGAGCTCTTGAGTAGAAGCACAGCCTGTGGCCACAACAGTTGGGGTTGAAGATGACGTCTTCAGCTAACGAGGTTTCGGCAGTGAAATATATGCCCTAGTCTCAATCAGGGTAAACCATCCTGGTTCACCATCCTCTCTTCAACTTATTCATCTAGTTACAGTTATCCAATATCCATCAGAGATTGTTTGCAGGGACACGTGTGTAGCCGTAGGGGGTTTTTTAGCTGGAAAACCCCAAATCATTCGCTAGGTCCTCAGATCTCTGTTTATCTTTAGAATACTAGCACCATCTTCATCATCGGTATCATCCTCTAGTACCCGATGATTATTAGATCTTGTTTTGCTCATCCAGAGCAGTTCTCAACAGTTTGGGAATCAGGGGGGCGTGAGCAGCTAAACCTCCAGTTCAATTCGCTAGCCTGCTTAGGTATCTCAGAACTTCTGCATGTGTCAGGAATCCTCTCCGGCGTGGGAATACTACCCCTCCTACAAACTCTCAACTGCAACAGACACCTCCTTCATTGAAAACATCACCCTTAACTAATTGAGGGTTTATGCTGCTGGGGTATCACCGGAGGCAGGGAGCACCAGTTCTTCACCAGATCAGCTCTTGATGCATGTATATTCTATCCTGCAAACCCTAACCCGAAATTCAACTATAATATAGGGCAATTTTGCATGGCAGTTTTGCATGCCTGGTTATTCAGTAATTTTGCATAGAATTAGTAGAATATCGGTATTTGGGATATTACATTGGTATCATAGCATGTTCCTTGCCAGCTATGGGCTTGAACATGAGAAGTACATGAATACAGAAGAGGACACTTTTGTAAACTATAGGAAAATAAGGAGTAGGTACACAGAGGAGTTTAAGGATATCCAAGTAGAAGATACCAACTCAGACATGGACCCAACAGGTATACACTCTAAAAATGGAAAAGGAACGGGAGAAGATGAGGATAGAATGGATTTTTGCAACCTAGTAAGCGCATTGCATGACTTAGCCAACTGGAAAAAGGACGTACTTAATGCAATCAACAAATTATCGACGAAACCAGAACCGGGTAATAGCAGTACACCTCTCTCACCGGTAGATAGAGGGTCTACAAGCAATAGTGGGAAAAATGCATACACCAATATGCATAACACACCCCACATTGATAACAAACCTTCCAGCATTCCTACCATGCCTCACTTCTTGGCAGATGTAGTAGCAGGTCTAGTCATGTAGGTAGAGCCTAGTGAACCCTTTGGGGCCTATTTGCAGGAATACAGGAACTTAGGGGATGAGTTTCATGCAGCCATGTCTTTTTCAGATTTTTGCAACATGAAGAGTAGAAACAGGCCCAGGAATTTCAATAAGGGATTCAATCATAACTATGAGTTGCAGAAAACCTTGGACAGGTTGACCATCCCAAAATTTGATGGTACTCGTGGAGGTTCAACGAGGACATGGGTTCAAAATTTGGATACCTAATTCCAACTCAATCCCATGAAGGAGACAGATGCCATTAAATTGGCTACACTCCACTTGGACGGAGAGGCCCATGAGTGGTGGTACCACGGATTAGTGACATTGGGTCACAACACCATCCACTCCTATAGTGAGTTCACTCAGAAAATCATGGAGCGGTTCGACAGGAAAAATCTAGAGATACATTTTAGGAAGTTGGCTCAACTCAAGAATACAGGTAGCGCCGAGGCCTTCATCTCAGAATTCCAAAGGATAGTTGTTATGGTAACAGATGTGTCAGAGAGCAGATTGACGATGTTGTTTACTGAAGACTTGACAGAGCCACTATGGGGATGGGTGAAATCCTACAAACCCCCCACTCTATAAGATGCCATTAGTTGAGCCAAAGATCTCCAAGACTTAGTTCCGAAGAACAGGTTCCCACTCAAGACCAGCTTTCCAGTTAGGGACAAGGACAAGAAACCTTTCCAGTAGGAAGTCCCGAAGAAAAAATGATTAGACGATGACACTAGGAAAGACTTGAGACGGAAGAAATTGTGTTTTACTTGTCAAGAACCATGGGTTCCATAACACAGGTGCACAGGAAAGGCCAAGGCCCACTACATAGAGGTATATTCAGACAATGAAGAGGAGGACTACGAGCAGGAAACAACAGAAGAATTGTGGGAAGCAGAGGAGGAGTCACTCCAGGGTGATACAGCAGAGGGATTTATTGCTACACTATCTGGAGTACCTAGACTCCATACTCTCAGGGTCAGGGGAGTAGTACAGGGCCATAGAGTGGGAGTATTGGTTGATAGGGGAGCAACCCATAATTTCATTGATGTAGCTTGGGTAGCCAAGAGGGGTATTTCGACAGAGAAGTTTGAGGGATTTACTGTAGCAGTAGCCAAAAACTCTAGCATGGAGTGCAACTATTGGATTCCAAAACTGAATGTCACATTAGGAAACTACCAGATGACAGATTCATTTTATGTAGTGGATGTGGCAGATACACATGTAGTATTAGGTGTTCAATGGCTTTATTCAATAGGGAAATATACTACAGACTATCGAGCAATGGAAATGCAATTCCAGGGACCATATGGGAAATGAGTAATTTTGAGGGGCATGAACACTTATCCCCCAAAACCAGTCTCTTCACAGAGAATAGAGGAAGTGCTTAGGTAGGATGACATAGAATGGTCGGCAGAATTTTTTGTCACCTTTAGAAAACCTCCAGAGAACAACACCCAACACCCAACAGATATTGAGGCCTTATTGCAGAAGCACGAAAAGGTTTTCCGGGACCTTCCAACAGGTAGACCGCCAGACAAAGGATTTGAGCACATCATTGAGCTGGAGGAGGGGACACAAACAGTCATCACCACCCCTTTCCGACATCCCAAAAGATATAAGGATGAGATAGATAATATGATCAAGGAATTACTAGAGCTAGGATATATTCGGCCCAGTTCTAGTCCCTTTGCATCATCAGTGGTATTAGTTAAGAAGAAGGATGGCACACTGCGGATGTGCATTGATTACATAGCACTCAAGAAAATGGCCATCAAAAACAGGTATCCCATTCCAAGGATTGATGAAATCATGGATGAGATGCGGGGTGCCAAATACTTTTCAAAGATTGATCTTCGCTCAGGGTACCACCAGATCCGAGTAAGGGATTAAGACATTTCTAAAACAGATTTCCGTTGCCATTATGGTCACTATGAGTTCTTGGTCATGCCTTTTGGACTCACCAATGCAGTGCCCACATAACATGGAAATCAAATTAAAACATGTGGATACAGTATCAAGGCATTGGGAAACGACACGTGTCATATTTGTTGAGGCAATACAAAATGACAGAACAATATTTGTATAAATTTGCAAGGTATATGAATTTTTATTTTCATTTTTCATTAATAGGTTAATGATAAAAAATGTCAAATATGAAGCTATTATCCAATCAACTTTCAAATAAAATTAGACTCAACAACTAGCTCAGTTGGTTAGTCCCTATTTGACAAACCTTTTCCAATCCATAGGTTAGGGGTTCAATTCTTGGGCATGTTGGGGTCATGGCTTCTTGGTCGGGATAACTGATTCCTTGGGTATTTGGTGCTATAGGGTGAAATGGTGGAACATATAATCTCTGCCTAAAAATATGATCATAGTTATAGAAGTATATACATAACTCTAAATGCATACACACTTTTGAAACACCGACTTAATGAGCTCATATGAAGTAAAATGCATTTTGTGGATTTTTCTTTGTTCTCTTAATTATTATCTACAAAGTTTCTTTATTTTTGTATTTTTATTTATTTCTTAATATAAATTAAAATATTTTTTTTTTTTAATATGAAATATATTTTTGTTTTCCTAAGTCAAACTTATTCTGAACTAACTTGACATTATACAAATGTTCTTGAAACTAATTACAAAATAGCATCATAACTATAAAACTATACATATACTTTTGAAACATGGATTACTATGAACTTGTATGAAGCAACATACATTTGAACATTTGATGGAGCTTATTTCTGTACTATTAATATTCATGAATAAAACTTCCTCAATATATGGCGACACTATTTCTTCAAAATTGTATTTTACATTGCTTTTAGAAGAACATGCATGATGTACTTACATTAAAAGAAACCCAAATCCCTCCTGTTTAAAATACATCAAGGGTTTAATGTTTAGTTCAAAATAGTAAGAGGCTATGAATGAGAAGATATATTCTTGACCACAACCACCATGCTAAAACCTAGAAATATAGGCATAAAGAAATCCTTGAGAATTTTTATAAAACTACCAGATATGAGACATGCACAGATATTTAAGGTGCACTAATCCTCATGCGATCACAAACACATAATCTGTGAACAGAAAGTAAGGAGATCATTATCAGAGCTTACCCCTCTCCTCCATGTGCTTTGTATCCTGGAGGTAGGTGGGTAGCATGGAGGTGTAACGATTAACTTATTTAATAGACTAGAAGAATCACTTACCTTATGATGACAATGACCACTTGGAGTTGAAGAACAATATCCCACTATGGACCTTACGTTTGTATCTAGCATGGCAGGGGTAGGTGGATTAATGCCAACTACCCACATCTTTCATCTTGCATTTTTGAGATGCACCACTGGAAAAAGGTGATCCAAATGTGTCCTTGCAATAGTTGGAAAAGACGCTTTTTACAGGCCATAATTTTAGATAATTTACCCATGCAAATAACATTTGGAGATTCAATCCCATGCCTTGTGACCTTCGACTTATCAAAATCCATCGCACTTAATTCTTCTTACTTTAGATTTTGAACCTCTTACACTCTTATAGTAGATTCTTTTCTTGTGGGTGATGCCTCCACTACAACCCAATCTTGTTCATTCAACCTCACCTCATTTCCCACTAGTTTCTTTCCCATTTCTTTGATTTCCATATTGGATGCCTAACCAAGGGAAAAGGAGTTTTTGTATCTAGACCTGATCTTGGTTGTCATTTTTTCTCAAGAGAACCATCCTTGCTAAACTCCTTTGCTAATATAGATATTGATTGGTTGGTATTTTTCCATTTTTTCTAAATACAAACCAAACATCCTCAAAATTCCCTCATGAGTTATAGTTTTCGGTGTGGGATATTTATAAGAACCCAACTTATCCCCTATTTCTTTCAAATTGGCATCTTTGGACCCCCTCATGATTTAGGGTTTTCAATGTTAGATATTGTCAAAAGCCTAATTTATCGCCTATTTCTTTTAAAACCCTCTTATTACAATAATGCAGCTGTAGCCATGACATCCTTACCCAAATGTAAATCACATCTTGCAAGGCATAGATCAAGTAAAATAAGTCATAATATTGTTTGAGTGTTAGGTTTGAGTTTTTTTTTAAAGTAGGGATGTTCATTGAGCATTGGATCCTCATCTTTAGTGTTCTCAAAGAGAAGGGAAGCGATTTATATTTACTTTGAGCAGATAATGCCCATGTATAATTGATCCAAGGCCCTATTTTGAATATGTGTGGTTTTATCCCTCCAGAGCAACCAATCAAACTCCATTATGCCAAATAATTCATACTTCACCCCTTACATGTTCCATTGCTTCAAAAGAAATAGCTTAAGAGATCTTGAAAACAACAGACAACTTTTGTCCTTTGTCCCTATTTCCTTCAAACCCTAGCATGTTAGAATTTTAATGTTTATACAATATCATCTTAACACCATAACCATATGCAATAGGGTCATTGAAAGAAAGACAAGCAAAACAACACAAAATAACACATAGATTTATCTTGGGAAACCCTCGTGGGGGAGAAAACCCATCAAAACTTCCTCCATATAGAATTCAACCAAGTATAGTGTAAAAACAAGAGTAGAAACTTCCTCTCCCCAATAGATTGCTTCTCTCTCTCTCTCTCTCTCTCTCTCTCTCTCTCTTGCGCAAATGCTTGAGTGTGAAGTGTGTACAAAGGAGGGAGGCACCTCACCTATTTATACTCATCAAGTGAGTGACATCTTAACTCAACTAGCTCAACATGTTGCTCTAAACAGGGACAACCTACCTAGGGAGACTCAAAATAAAATTTATATAATAGTTTTGTGGGTACTATTGACCCGACTTAAACCAGGATTTTACCTCATGACTTTTACATGACCAATCACATCAAGGACATCTCAAAGGAGGAATAGTAATAGTATAATAAAACTACAATATAATATCTTTCAAAGTTACATTTCTTTAACACTCCTTAAGAAGGAAGGTATTCATCAACAACAACTGTCCAAATAACTAGTGAATCTATATGTCATTGGAATTTTTTGAACAACAACAACATCATGTCTTTGAAACATCAACATCAACAGGAACATCATCATGGAACATCACCATGAAACATCGTCATGGAACGTCAACATGGGACATGTTCATGGAACATCATCATGGAACATGGAACATCAACATCATCATCCTCAACAACATGGATCATCATTATCACAGAACATCATCATCAGTATGTGAATACTGGAACATCGCCAATATGTAAATACTGGAATATCATCATCACTATGTGCATATTGGAACATCATCATCATTGTTTGGAGCACCATCAGCATGTGACTACTAGAACATTATGATCAACATAAGAATGAGAATGTTGGGACATCATCATCAACAACGTGAAATTGTTGGAACATCATCATAAGCAGCATGAGAATGATGGAACATCATCATCAACATCATGAGAATGTTAGAGCATCATCATCATCAGCGTGAGAATGCTAGAATATTGTCATCAACACGTCATCAACAACATGAGAATGTTGAAACATCATCATCATCAACATGAGAATGATGGAACGTCATCATCAACAACATGAGAATGATGGAACATCATCATCATCTAGAGCAGCTCTACGGTGGACACTCTGGTAGATCAAATAGGCCTTGTCTGGCTTACTAATCCTTTCAAACCAACCAATCCTGGTCAAACATACCAATCACTCTAGGATCAAATAGGAATTGTCAGTACTGACATACCAATCGCATTGGGATCAACCAACATACCAATCCTAGATTGAGATTCCACACCACTGATATAGGAAACCATATCATTATCATCACTCCCTCTTAAGAGGGAGGTCCTTTCAGACTACACCATTCTTGTCTCAAAATTATTCAAACTTTATTCGAGATAAAGGCTTAGTAAACACATCAACAACTTTTTTTTTCAGTTTTTCTTCATCATTATTCTGTTGTAGGTACACACGATCCTTCCTACAAGTCAAATTCAGTTGCATGATTAGAAACATTTTGTAATTTTCAAAACATATTTATAATGACAAATTATTATGCATAAATACATATGAAACTATCTTAGGCAATGATTCAACACAACATTCATCCATATCTCGTATACATACGGTAAATTTCTAGATGCCTTCCATCTCTACTAGAGCATTATTAAGAGTGTGCACTACTCCCAACATGTCAGCAAAGAAGTTTCATTCTAGATAGTTAGCAATGGAATGTTGCAGAGCACCATAGACCACTTACCCATCAAACAGATATTAGTAGCATACTATTCGTCAATGCAAGCACTCTAACATGCATAATACATTTCCTAAGTGTAGGAACATAAACATGTACACAACTGAACAATATTATTTAAGTAACTAGATATACAAGAAATGATCATTCAAATACTTATCTTTTGTCTGGTATAATCCCTCTTGATCTTTTGTCTCCTTGTAGGAATTACTGGACTCTCTGACAACGTGCTATAATACTTCATCAGTTGATTCTAAGGACCTGTGTCTATTTTTCTCGTGATTGGAAATGTTGAGCAAGTCTTCTATCACTAGGAACAATGTCCTAGTGTTGACTTTAAGTGTCCCTCCTTATTGATTACCAGTCACAACCGCATCCCTTCTTATTCAATGTTGAAAATGGATAAGAATATGATCTTCATCTTCAGGATTGAATTCTTCTAGATCAAAGTACATATTCCTCATCACTTGAGGAATCTTCCCTTGCTTTCTTCTCGGGTCCTTCTTCATAGCTGGAAGGCCCTGCATCAATGATGTGACACAAAAATTCCACATAACTAAAGTGTGTTTAATGCCTCTTGCTTTCTCTAGAAGTATCATCTCGAGCACCATATTTCTCTACATATTGGATGATCTCTCATGCCCAAGTTGAATCTACATAACTGTGTAATCTAATATCACTATAAGATGCATATTTGAGGCCACAATCCAATGTACCCTTCAGGTACCTCATAACATGTTTTGTCATAATCATGTGACCATGTACTGGCTCAAAAGTGTTCACCATAAAACAAGTATCCGACCTTGTGTTCGTCGAGTAATCAACGAACCAATCATATTTCTGTAGATTGTGGCATCAACTATCTCTGAAGTAGGATCACACAACAACTTCAAGTTCGATGCCATTAATGTAGTTGTAGCCTTGCAATCCAACATCTCGAACTTCTTCAAAATATCGACTACATATTTTCCTTGGCTAAGGAAAATATCCTCTGTGTTAACACCATTATTTATCAAAGGGGATGAAAAATCATGATGAGGAAGAAATAATAGGTTGCTTGTCGAACCTTGGTTAAAAGATATATTGTAAGAGTATGATGATACCCCAAAGAGTGATCCCGTTATCAAGGATCTGATGGTGCGAGTTGAAAGGATAGAAATCAATGGCCATGATTGTCTCCACACTCTGAGAAACGCGAGGAAGATAAAGTATGTACGGGCGTTTATCGGGTGCACGGATCAACGGCTATCAATCTGGCTCGGGCAGATCCACGGTCCATATTTAATCTGCCTTATGAAATCGCATGTTGGTTAAAGAAATAGAGTCCGACGAAATCGAGTACATAATACTCGATCCTACGGTGGAGAGGCAAAGTTAAATCACATCCATGGTCGGGATTGATTTCGGAGCCAAAATCTGCACAGCAGATAAATCCAAAGTGCCCAGGGAAATGAGTAGGTGGCCGTTGATCTGACGGTTGAGGATTAAAGGGTGAAGTGGATCAATGGCGGTTGACGATTCCGGAACATAAACTTTCACAGTGGTTAAAATGACGGAGCCCAGCGGAATTTGATAGGTGCCACCTAATCCAACGGCTCACAAATAAAGGTTGATCGCATCTACGGCTGTGGGCAATTCCGGAACATGGAGTTGCACGAAGGATAAGGTCGGGAAACTCAGCGGAATCGAATATTTCCTTCCCGATCTAACGGCGGAGTAATGAGAGGCTATTTCATCAACGGTTGGAGATGTTTTCGGGGTGGATACTTGCACGTTGTTTATTACCAAGACACCCGGCGGAAAGAGGTACGTGGCACGTGATCCAAGGGTTAGAAATTAAAGAAGAATCAGATCGATGGTCTTGAACGAATCCGGAGAATGGAAGTGCGCGGCAGATAGGAATAGATGGTGGTTACAGAAAATAAATTGTTGTCCACGTGGCGAATTGTGGTAGGCTCCGGAGACAAAAGTGGTTTATGGAAGGCCGGATTGGGGGCCTATAAAAGCAAGGTTGAATTCTATCACTGTTATTTTATTTGCTCGGGAAGGGTGAAAAGGACTGGCCGATTCAGCAGCTTCCATTTGTTAGTTTCGGGCATGCTCCAAGCACGCGCCTCTACAGTCGACCAGGTAAGGCTTAAACCCTGTAGTTCCCCCGTCCAAATTACCTTTGTAAATTAAGTAATGGACCAGGGGAAAGAAATTCAAGTGTCTGGTCAGGTTGTAGACGACAGGGAAGAGTTTTTAGTGGACAGAGATAAGAGCGTGTGCGACCCCTTCCTATCCGTAGGGAGCGTGTCTGTCAGTAAGGAGAAATTGTGGTATTATAACTCATAGGGGAACAATGTATTAAATGTCTGTAAGTCTTTCCTGTATTACTTCGCTCTTGAGCAAACCCTCCATTTCCTGGAATTTGCAGAGTGGTGTGCTGTAAACTACTCTCCCTCCCAGAGAATAATTGTGAGTCGGTCCGTGTCCAGAATACTTTGTAAAATTGATGCCACAGTCATCAGAGAAAATTTCAGTTTGCCTGAAAATTACCCTGTTAATCGTGAGTCGATAAATGAGTCGGTCCTTGTTGATTTTTACAAGAATTGTGAAACTGAGAATCGTTGTCATTTCCTGTCTAATATTTTAAAAGAAGGTCAATCCCTTGATGGTTTTTTCCTGCCCTACCCCGTGCACATTTTCAAAAATGAAGTCCAAATGGTCGTATCTCTAGTCTGTCAAGTATTAGGTCTGAGTGATGATTGTCGTGTAGGCGATGTCATCCTTGGTTTTTTATTAAGAATAAGTTCCTTAAGCCCTGAATCCCAGTCAATTCCTGTGTTTAATTTTGATGAGTATCTCGCTGAAACAATCCATCTGCAGTTAACTGAGTTCCCAAAAGTTTGGTTCTTTAGGTTTCAAACCTATTTGCTCAACATTCTGTTATGCTCCAATGTCACCGAGTTGAAATTTTTAAGTACTCTATGCTCTTCTGATTTGCCCAAGCAAATCAACATGTTCGAATTTGCTAATTCGATCATGTTGGAAATGTACAAAATGTTGTTTGATGAGGATTTGCCCCGTGTTCTGGATGAGATGAAATGTTTAATGCAGTCTTCACCCGAAGATCAGGTTGGAGACTGGTTTCTATACAGGGACTACACTGTGTTAAGAATATATGGGTTTATCGGTCAGCCTTACAGGTTACCTGCCTTTTTGACCCCGAGGATTTTCGCACTTGAATTTATGAGGCAGAGGTTGTTATCTGAAGAAGAGCATTTTGGGGCTTTCAAAAAGTATTCAAACATTAAATTTCCACTTAAAGTGGGATCTTTCATTTTTAAAAGTAAAGGCGCCTTAATATTCATAGAGAAATTGTTAGAGAATATGGATTTCCAAAAGGAATCAAAAGTGAATTATGATCCACATCATGTTATATCCCTAAGGAAACAAGCCAACAAGAATAAGCCATTTGAGCACCAGTCTGTTGAAAATTTGGCTGAAACAGCCAATCTATTACAGTTCAAGGAAGATCCACATATTGCACCCCTTACAGTATCAGAAAATACTAACATTGTAGTTAAGAGAAGTCTCTTCGAGATTGAGAGTATGGAAGTGGACGAAGATGGGTCCCATAAAAGGGCAAAGCTGCTTGAAGGTGGTGAAATGGTAAATGAGGAAGTTTCTGATGGTTTCAAAAGGGTTGCCCTAATTCCCATGAAAACCGTACAAGTAAATCAATTATCTTTTAAAAATGTAGAGGGTGATGTAGACAGTTCAGAATCAAGCCCGGTATTTAAGTCGAAGGAAGAACTCAAAGCCAGCTATATGGAGAAGAGGAAACAGTCTCTGGAGGAGACAAGAAATTTGCTCCCGAGAGTGAGAACTTTATGCAGTTCAAAAACCTCTCTAGTTTCTGCTAGAGATGCTGAGAGAAATACATTTAAGATGGCTATAGTAAACGACAAGAAGATGTCTGAAATGGAGATCCGGCTGGACAAAATCAGTACTCCGGATGAGATTCAACTTCACAAACAGACCAGTGACATCATTTACTCAGACTTATTGCAAGACATGGTAAGGATTAATAAATTGCAAGTTTTGATGGACAAATTAGAAATTCAATTGAAGCATGAGAGAGTTGAGAATAAAGCAAATGTCATTCAGATTAGAAAGCTGCAAACAGACATTGTTAGTTCAGATAACACCCAGGCAGTCAAGAGGATGCTAGAGGAAAAAGACAATGCACTCCAGGTCTTAAAGAAAAAGCTGAAGATCCCAGGTTCAGAGCACGTCCAATCAGCTGAATTAATGGCTTTGCAAGAGGAAAAGGATAAAGTCCATCAAGAGATGATGGAGTATAAAGGAAAGGCTGTCGAGCTACAGGAAGAAAATGACAGGTGGGAGGCCGAGCGGAATGAACTATTATCTCAAATTTCCTTAATGAAAAAAGACCAAAGTGACGAGAAGGGAATTATGGAAGAGTTAATTAGTCAAACCCTCACTGATGAGGACCTGTCCGTTGTGAATATCCACAAGCCATTGGACGATTTTTCAGCAGATGATTTGTTGGTGCCTATGTCCTAGGTGAGCTTGAAAGATGAAGCAATTAAAGAATTGAAGGCAGAGAATGAAAGGATAAAAGCTGAATTGGCCAAAGTAAGTGAAAGTAAAAAGCAAATATTACAGGACAGAAATCAGTTGCATAAAAAATTCAACGAGCTAAAGGAGAAAAGCATCGGGAAAGGCCCTCTTCAGGGAGCAAAACATATCATTTGGGATACCTTGTCGATAGAGATTACCAAGTTCCGGCACTATCTAAATTTTATTGATGATTTGAATATACTGATAAATTTGGCTCACCAGAGATTAAAACTGGTAAATGAACATATGGAGAAGAGACCTCTTACTACAGCTCAGAACACACTGAATTTTCTGAATTCACTGACATATCAGAAATTGCACGATATGGGCATAAAAGACAGAGTATCAATAGTGCTGTGGGCAAAGAAATTCATCCACAAGCATCACTTAATCAAGACGGTCCAAGATAAATCAGAAGGATTGCTTTTGCAGGTTAATAATTTCAAACAGGATTTTAAAGAGTTGTTCGAAGACGGATTGCCTTCCTTCTGGGACAAGGAGCGACGGATGTTGTCACAGGAACATTATCATAACCTGCTTGTCCAGTGCCGCATGGACCACTCCAAATTTAATGATTTGGAGAAAAGCCTAACAGGGAAAACCATTGTGGATATGTTAACAGAAGATTTCAAAATTCTACAGAAGTTCACAATTATCAGAAGCAGATTGCCCAAGAAGTCCTATGAAGCATATATGGAGCTCGAAGTATCAATTCGGGAAATGACGGAATGTGACACCCCAAGTTCGGAGCAGTGGAAAGCTGTGGAGCGGTTTGGAAAGACAAAGTATATTCTTCATTCCTAGAAATAGGCATTATGCACTGAGGAGCTGATGGGGCAAAGACGTGGAGCTGATGAGGCAAAGACGTGGAGCTGATAGGGCAAAGACGTGGAGCTGGCTGGGTGAAAGTTTGTTATCAAGTTGATTTTTACTTTATGATCTATTAGGAGTGAAGTTGTAACAAACTTCCTAGGAGTTAGGAATTCAGTTACAAAACTCTAAATTAAGCCGATCATTCAATTATTGATCTTCTTGGAAGACCTATTATTTGATGTATAAATTTGCATCTTTTTTAAGAGATGGGGGTTGGAACCCATCAGGGGGGATAATTTTTGGAGAACATATCTATTTTTGAATAACAAAGTGAATGCATGAGAGTTTGGTCAGAGATTCCTGTGTCATTGATATTACAGTCTGTGCTTCTTTCTTTATGTGATTGTATTTCCCTTGTGTAACACTCCATTTTGTTTCTTACTCGTATCTAGAATATAGCATTAGATGATTAGAATTCATATGTTTATGCTCTAGTCATCATTTCATATATTATATGAATTTTTCTGCTAAAGTTGATATAGAATTCATCCTTGTTAATGCTCTGTATTAATGGGTTGTTTCCTCATCTCTTCTGTTTCATCTGGATTAATTTGAATGACTGTGATGATGTGATTATCTTGCCTTTGATGAATCTCATGTACATGTCTTTGTGATACCTTTATATTGTATATGACTCCATGCCCAATGGTTATGTGATTGTTCCAGCCATACATACAAATCTTTAAATGTTATTTTATATCTGGTCTTGTTAAATCTTTATTGAGAGATCCCTCTCTGGAAGAAAATACTTGTTTCTTTCTAAAGTGGTTTTGTTGTTACCTTAGAGTTTACCTTTTACAACCTGGGTACATTCTAAGTGCTAACAAACTGGTGCCGTTGTCGGGGACGAAAGTGCATATCTGCCCTGAGAGAACGACAAAGATTAAGAAAGATTTCTATGGGCAAACAGGAAATTCGAAAAGAAAAGAAGGTTGTATATTTGCCCTGGCGACTCCATTGTGAAATTGTTTCAGAATTTAAGAAAGACATTCTGGCTTCGAGAAGACACACGCGAGGTAACTCTGATACCGAAATCTTGAAAAGTTTTGAAGACCTAGAAAAGCTGTTTAGAAGAAAAAATAAAGAGAAGATAGATTTTCCTTTGTTCGGTCCTTCATCATCACAAGATTCTTGTATTAATCCAGAATGGGGAGTTAATACTGGAAAGAACCTGTTGAGAACCAAGTCTGAATCTAACCTTAAAAATACTGAGTTCAATCCCCGTAGGTTAGAGTCCTATCTATTAGATTCCCTCTGGAGGGACTTGCAACAAACCTCTAAAGTTAAATCATCTTCCTTTGAGCACACTCAAAGTTCTTCAGTCCCTGTGAATCCGCCTAGACCAATGGCTGCTAGATTTGCTCCCTTGCGTCTGCCTGTTGTATTACATGATCTCCCTCAAAATTATTCTCAGAGAATTTCTTTATTTGATGGGGAGGGTGATATAACCGCGAAACAGCATGTTGCCAAGTTTGAAGATTTTATTGACTTGGAAGAAGTTGACTATCATGATGTTAAAATGCGGTTGTTTGCCCAAAGTTTGTCAGGTGAGGCAAAGAAATGGTTCAAGGATCTTCCAAATGGGTCTATTGTGAATTTTCAGGCTTTTCAGAATGCATTTTTGGATAGATGGGATGATAAACAGAATCCTCTGCAGCTTTTATCTCAGTATAACAGTCTTAAGAAAGGGGGCTTTGAGTCTGTTCATGAATTCTCAAGCAGATTTATGAGGGCTTATAACTCTATCCCGAAAGATATAAAGCCTTCTCCAGCAGCTGCTAAACTACATTATGCTGGGGATTTTGATAATGATTTTGCATTCTCATTGCGGGAAAGGAAATCGGCAACTCTTGCTGCCATGTTTACTGATGCCCTAGAAGTGGAAGCTAACATGATGGCAAGTGGAAAGATGAAACATAGAGATATGGATAGGAGGAGAAAAGAAGAAAATGTACCTTCTACTTCATCTTCTTCCGCTGAGGTTAGGTTTGAGGTGATGTTGAAGACTATGGAGAAATTGATGGATAGGTTAACCATGGACACTAGGCCTTTCAATAGAGAGCAAGGGGATCCCCAAATCAGGAATCCAAATTTCAGAAGACCAAATCCCCCTGTTCTCCCCCAAAATAGACAGAGAGACCAGAGAAATCCAAGAAACCAAGAAGAACAGCCCATCCGTCCGCCTTTCCCTAAAAATTATGTTGCTGATGAAGAAGACCCCCCTAAAAATGAGATTCATCTGTTTGGAGAACAAGATTCAGAAATATATCTTACTGAAGAGGAACATAATATGTTTGCGTAGGAAGATGCAAATGAAGAATTTGAAAATGAGCTATATCAAAGAGGTTATTTACATGCAATGGATGATGTGCAGAGGAAAATCAGACTGAGGAATAGGGATGTCCCCATAAATAAAGGAAAGGCAAACCCAAATCAGCCTTCCTCTAGTTCTTTGAATGGAGAAAAAGGAAAAGAACTGCAAAAAGAACCTTCTGTAAATAACGAGGTTGAAAATGATGTACAAAGGGATAAAATAATAAAGAAGGCGACTCCGATTGATGTGGAAAAGATTGGGGCTAGTTTTAACCTACAAAATGAGCTTTCAAAGCTAAAGATCTCTGTTCCATTTAACGAGTTATTGAGAAACACTGAATACAGAGATACTATCACAAAAATGGTCAAAAACCAAGGAGAATGGGAGTCTGACATTTTAGAATTGAATGATGATAATCCTACTATTTCATTTGGATCAAAAGTTGAAAATATAGAAGGTGAAGAAGTTCCTCCTTTCTATTTAAGCCTAAATGTGCATGAAAAAGTGGTCCATAATGCTATGTTGGATTCGGGGGCATCACACAATCTAATGCCAAAAGGGGTGGTAGAAAGCCTGGGTTTGGAAATAACGAGACCTTACAAAGATCTGTACTCTTTTGATTCTAAAAGAGTAAAATGCCTTGGATTAATTAAAGACATGGTGGTAACCCTGAACAAACTGCCTTCTAAAACTATAGTCATGGATGTGGTAGTGGCAGACATCCCACCCAAATTTGGGATATTGCTGTCAAGATCTTGGACTTCCAAGCTGAAAGGTAGTTTACAGATGGATATGTCATATGCTACTATTCCAGTTCCATATGGGAGCAGAAGATTATATAGTGAAAAAAGAACTCCATATGTAGTAAGCAGTCAGGATAAACCTGAAGTTCATCACATATATGTTGTTGACACTGATTTGGGGTCTTCTATTTTCTTTAATTATGTTGTCCCACATGATGTAGAAAAGACATTGCAGGAGAAGTCTGAGGAAAATAATGAAAAAGCGGTTTTGGAACAGGACGCTCTGGAGGCAAAACAGAAAAAAGAAGGCCAATGGATTATGTACTTTGATGGATCTGTTGCAAAGGTTGGTGCTGGGGCTGGTGTATACATAATTTCCCCTATTCATGATTTCAAAGCTTTATCATACAAATTGCTATTTGAATGCACAAATAATGTAGCTGAGTATGAGGCTTTGTTATTAGGATTACATGCTTTGAAAGATTTGGGGGCTCAGAGAGTCAGGATCTTGGGAGATTTTGAGTTGGTGATAAACCAGGTAAATGAGAGTTATCAAACCAGGCATCCTCGGATGAGGGCTTACAGAAATGAAGTATGGGATATGCTTGGTAATTTCTTCACGAAGCATACAATTCAAGTTGTTCCCAGGGTTGAAAATTTGGTGGCTGATTCTTTAGCAGTATCTGCTGGAAAATTTGAAACCCCAATCGCTAGTAAAAAGGAATACCAGGTGGATATTATGAACAGACCTTCTATTCCGGACAATTCCAAATACTGGCAGGTGTTTGAAGATGATATGCAGATTCGAAGATTTTTAGAATTATCAGGAGAGTTTGTGAATACTCATTTTGACAATGAAAATGATAATAATGAGACCCTTGGAGATGATGAAGAAATTGAAACAGAAGAAGAAGATGCTAAGAAGTTAAGGAATACCTTGGGAGGTAAGGATATTATCCAGCTGAAAAATAACTTCATACCAAGAGGCCTGATCCCTTTAGAAAAGCTCTTTGATCAAAATGATGTTGCCAAGAACCCCAAAGTGAAACATGTTGGAGACGCGGTTGAAGATAAAAACATTGGCACTGAAGAAAATCATAAAATCATAAAATTATCCAAGAAGCTGCCTGAGAGGGAGAAAGAGGAGTATGTAAAGTTGATGAAAAAGTATACAGATGTGTTTGCTTGGAGTTATGAAGACCTCAAAGAATATGATACATATATCATACAGCACACTATTCCTATAAAGCCTGGGGAGAAGCCTTTTAAACAGAAACTCAGGAGGATCAACCCTAAATTGCTCCCTGTCATTGAGAAGGAAATAAAGAAGTTATTTGATGCCAAGATCATTGTAACACTTAGATTTTCTAAATGGGTTGCAAACCTGGTACCTGTCAGAAAGAAGAATGGAGAGATAAGACTGTGTATAGATTTCCGCAATTTGAATAAGGTCTCTATGAAAGATAATTATCCTTTACCAAAAATGGATCATATACTACAGCAGGTGGTGGGAGCTGAGAGAATTTCAATGTTAGATGGTTTCTCTGGTTATAATCAAATCAAGGTACTACCTGAGGACCAAGAGAAGACTGCTTTCACCACACCTTGGGGCACTTTCATGTATGCAAAAATGCCTTTCGGCCTGATGAATGCAGGAGCTACTTTTCAGAGAGCTATGGACATTGCCTTTGCAGGTGAAATTGGGATTTCTGTGGTAATTTATATGGATGATATCACAGTCTACTCGAAGTCTGACGAAGAACATCTGCATCATCTGGAGAAAGTTTTCATGAAGTGCATAAAATATGGTATATCTTTGACTCCAAAGAAGTCTAATTTTGCATTAGAAGAAGGAAAGCTGCTAGGCCATATAATATCCAAAGATGGCATAAAGATTGATCCTGAAAGAGTAAGTGCAATTCTGAAGGTAGGAGAACCCAGAAGCAAAAAGGACATACAATCTTTTCTGGGACAGGTAAATTTCTTGAGGAGATTTGTACCAAGCTTTGCTGAGATTTTGATGAATATTACAAATATGTTGAAGAAGGGTCATGAAATAAAGTGGAATACAGAAGCTAAGGAGTCATTTCAGGAAATCAAGAAAGCAATTTTAGAAGCCCCTGTTTTGGTAAGTCCAGATTTTGCCAAAGATTTTTCAGTATTCTCATATGCTTCGGAACATACTATAGCAGCAGTATTATTGCAGAAAAAATGATGAAAATTTGGAACAACCCATAGCCTTTTTCAGTAAAATGCTACGGGATGGGGAATTGAAATATGACATCATGGAAAAGCAGGCCTATGCT
>LPNX010246415.1:462824-488275 GCA_001517045.1 Pseudotsuga menziesii
ACGTATATAAATAAATCAACAAATGTCGTCAATGCCAAATTTTCAACGGTAAGAGAAAGGTACTGCCTCTCCCTTTGAATCCAATAACAGTTGAGGCTCCTTTCCAGCAATGGGGTTTGGATTTTATTGGTGAAATAAACCCTAATTCATCAGGTCAGCACAAGTGGATTTTGACCGCTACAGACTATTTTACTAAATGGATAAAAGCAATTCCTACCAGGAGGGCCACTGAAAATGTGATCATGGATTTTCTTGAAGAAAATATATTGGCTCGATTCGGGTGTCCAAAAAGAATAGTAACAGACAACGCAGCTGCTTTCAAATCTAGGAAAATGATTAATTTTTGTCATAAGTATCATATAAGCCTCAATCACTCGACTGCCTATTACCCTCAAGGAAATGGATTAGCTGAATCTTCAAATAAAAGCCTGGTGAGGATTATCAAAAAGCTGTTGGAGGATAATAAGAGGTCTTGGCACACCAAACTAAAATATGCCCTATGGGCTGACAGGATTAGCACTAAAAGAGCAATCGGCATGTCTCCGTTCCAACTAGTGTATGGGGCTGAAGTGATTTTTCCAACATCATTAGGGGTACCAGTTATGAGATATTTCCAGAATCAGCAAGAAGAACCAAATCACATACAGCGAAGAATAAATCAGATCATTGAGCTAGAAGAACGAAGAAGTAAGGCTTATGACAAAGTGCAGTCACATCAGGAGAAAATGAAGAATACTTTTGATAGAAGAATCAAGGAAGAGCAGTTTCAGATTGGTGACCTGGTTTTGAAGTGGGATGCTCCTAATGAAGACAAGCATGGAAAGTTTGACCCTATGTGGGTAGGACCTTATGTTGTTGCTGGATACAGAGGACAAAATGCATTTTTGCTGGAATATACAAATGGGGTTCTTTTGGAGAGTAACCCTGTAAATGGAAGGTATCTAAAGCATTACCTATCATGAGGAGGAAGGTGAAATTTGTATCATAGATTGTACATACTTATTTTTCTTTACAAGTAAATATGAATGGTAAGCCGAGTGCATTTGAAGCTCGCAGTGAAAGCCCTAAGATTCAGGAGGCATACCATTCCTTGTCTAAAAATATACAAAAATGATATATTTACAAAAACAAAAGATGGGTTTTTGGGAGTTATTATGCAAAATCAAAAAACAGGCACCTGGTCTACGAGTTCTTTGATACCTCACAGGGAGGATATCATCCCCAGATGGAGCCAGCTGTTAACACCATTATTTATCAAAGGGGATGAAAAATCAGGATGAGGAAGAAATAATAGGTTGCTTGTCGAACCTTTGTTAAAATATATATTGTAAGAGTATGATGATACCCCAAAGAGTGATCCCATTATCAAGGATTTGATGGTGCGAGTTGAAAGGATAGAAATCAATGGCCATGATTGTCTCCACACTCTCAGAAATGCGAGGAAGATAAAGTATGTCTGGGTGTTTATTGGGTGCACAGATCAACGGCTATCAATCTGGCTCGGGCAGATCCATGGTCCATATTTAATCCGCCTTATGAAATCGCATGTTGGTTAAAGAAATAGAGTCCAGCGGAATCGAGTACATAATACTCGATCCGAAGGTGGAGAGGTAAAGTTAAATAACATCCATGGTCGGGATTGATTCCGGAGCCAAAATCTGCACGGCAAATAAATCCAAAGCACCCAGTGGAATGAGTAGGTGACCGTTGATCTGACGGTTGAGGATTAAAGGGTGAAGTGGATCAACGGTGGTTGACGATTCCAGAAAATAAACTTGCGCAGTGGTTAAAATGATGGAGCCCAGTGGAATTTGATAGGTGCCACCTAATCCAACGGCTCACAAATAAAGGTTGATCACATCTACGGCTGTGGGCGAATCCGAAACATGAATTTGCACGAAGGATAAGGTCGGGAAACTCAGCAGAATCGAATATTTCCTTCCCGATCTAACGACGGAGTAATGAGAGGCTATTTCATCAACGGTTGGAGATGTTTCCGGGGTGGAGACTTGCACGTTGTTTATTACCAAGACGCTCGGCAGAAAGAGGTACGTGGCACGTGATCCAAGGGTTAGAAATTAAAGAAGAATCAGATCGATGGTCTTGAATGAATCCAGAGAATGGAAGCGCACGGCCGATAGGAATAGATGGTGGTTACGGAAAATAAATTGTCGTCCACGTGGCGAATTGTGGTAGGCTCCGGAGACAAAAGTGGTTTATGGAAGGCCGGAGTGGGGGCCTATAAAAGCAAGGTTGACTTCTATCATTGTTATTTTATTTGCTCGGGAAGGGTGAAAAGGACTGGCCGATTCAGCAGCTTCCATTTGTCAGTTTCGGGCACGCTCCAAGCACGCGCCTCTACAGTCGACCAGGTAAGGCTTAAACCCTGTAGTTCCTCCGTCCAAATTACCTTTGTAAATTAAGTAATGGACCAGGGGAAAGAAATTCAAGTGTCTGGTCAGGTTGTCAAGAATTATGTCAAGAATTATGTAGCACTCCCTCTGAAGCGGAGTACCATCTTCCATCTTCATCTTGTACTCTCTGCATCAAGAAATTCTACACTGGAGTGCTAGGTAGCCTCATATGTTGTTGATCTTCTGTGTATCCATCTCTCAAGGTTACTGGATACCTATATCCTCCATATTGAACTTTGTTGCAAGTTCCTCTTGGACACATATATGAGCTTCTTTTCTTATATAGGCTTCCATCTTCAAGCTTGTAGCAAAGTTTAATTTATCCATCACTCTAGATGATCCTAAAGCTCCTCATGTAACTATCCCATGGGTGCTTTCTAAGCCTGTTTAAAGCCTTCTACACACAAGTGGTTCTCTATAGAGAATCCTGAGTCCTGGAGGTTGCTCGATCTTCCCTTCTACTTTGATTACACCATTTGTCTAGTGTAATATCCACCACTGAAGAAGTGTGTCTAACCACTAGAGAAACGTCTCTCCATAATTGACTCCCTCTTTCTAAGAGAAACCACGAACCTTGCTTTGTATTTCTCGATGTTTCCATCTGTTGCATGCTTCATCTAGTAGATCCACTTGGAAGACACTATATAGTCCCCTTTAGGTCTTAGAACCATATCTAGACATCATTATTCATGATCAAATGGTATTCCTTGATCATAAATACTTCCATTCTTCCTTTGTGGGACAATCTTTCACATAGTATCCTTTCTCATCACAAGTGAAACATCTGAGCTGTGAGAGGTCCTTCTTCTGAATTTTTTTTTGTGAGAATGTTCTTCCTTCTTATTCTTTCTCTTCTTGAAATGAGCTATTAGGGCTTGATTGTCATCTTCACCCATATTTTATTTTCTTGCTATCAATTGCACTTCTTCTTATGTGCATTACTCCCATAGGTGAGCTTCCTTATAGAACAAATTCCTTGAATGAAATATTTTCATGATCTCGGGAGACCATTTAAGGTTGCTATCTCCACTTCCGCTTCTTCGACATGGTCTCCAATAGCTTCTAGGTCTACCTTGATATGGGAGACCCTTGTGAAGTAAGATTGGATGATGTCTGATATCTGCATCTTCACATTGTTGAATTGAGTCCTCGAGGTCATCTTCATGTTGATATTATTTCCTTCATATAGGTTGGTCAAAGCATTGAACGTCTCCTTGGTATTCTTCAAGGATGATACATGTGGAATCAAATGGTCCTGCATAGAGTTTGAAATAATACTCTTGGATTTGACAAAGTTCTTCTTATGCATAGTTTTGTTCTCATCTCCCTTTAGATATGCAATTTCTTCTTTGACATAGTCTTCCAAATCATGCTCTTCTAGTATGAGAAGCACTCCATACTTCCATTCGTAGAAGCTCCTTCAATCTTGTCCTCAAGCTTGGTATTGTTCGTCATCTTGATAAAAGTGAGAACCTCAAATGGAAATAGACAGAATATAACTTACTAATGAGAGTACTTCAACTGGAAGTGATCCACCCAACAGTTGGAATCGTTTTTCGGCTCTGACAGCTTCATAATTAACTTCGACAAGTCTGAACCTTGACACAACCTTGACAAGTTCAATAACTCGACATGCATTGTCGACACCATCAATCGACACGACTATGACATATTGTCTTTCTATCTTCCAGTCGTATGTAATGGTTGAAATTTTGAACCGTTCCAACTTCTTGTAACTGAACGTAATGGGGAGACAACCTAAGCGTTCACAACACTCTATATAAGCATGCACATTATTGTAATATATAATATGAGTATTAAGAAAGTAATAGAACAATAATGAAACAAAGAGTTTGGTTTGAACTCTTGCATATTGTCTATGTATGTGTGCATTTTTTTTTTGTGTAGTGTATTTCTTGCTTTGCTTATTCTTAATATGCTTCTGTCATAACAGTACTTGATTCATTCAATCGAACTGTTGTCCTTGTCATACGCCTGGGCACCCAAATCATTGGTATCATAGCATATTTAGAGCTTGTTCATGCTTAAGAGTGTGTAGACACTTCTATTGAGGTTACCTGACTTATGCATATTTAAACACGCTCGAAAAATTAGCAATCCAAGAAGACACTACCTTCGACTTCAGAGTATCCATCTACTTGCACTACTAGATCGAAGATGGACAAAGAAACAGACAATAGACATGAAACTAACGAGATAGAGAAAATCATAGAGAAAGCACTGGCTCGATAACGAATTGAAATGTTCACACAGTTCAATGAGATTCCCACGTGATTTGCCTCGACCTCAACAGAATCCTTGATGAGATCCATCTACGACAAAATCAATCCATTCAAAGTGCAATTGAACTTGGACATACCGAATCTAGAAGGAAATATTGGCACAGAATCTGTAGATAATTGGGTACAAAAACTGGAATCCTATAAATCTGTGAATCAACTCTTAGAATCTGAAAAGATCACAATTGCATCCTTAAATATGTTGACCTTTGTGCACTGCTAGTGAGAGAATCTATCGACAAAGATAGAGAAAGAAGGAGATCCCATAGACATAAGGGAGAAATTTTCTGAATATGTCGGGAAGGAGTTCTACCCACTCAGGTACATTGAACAATAGTATAAGAAGTGGCAGCAACTAAGGAAATGGAAAGACCAGTCTCTGCAGAGTTACATAGACAATTTATATCGATTCATGGTGAGACTTGGCATCCAAAAAGAAGAGAAGTTGTTGTTGTTGTTGTTGTTGTTTTTGTTTTTTTAATTCTGAAATACGTAAGCAGATTATCCCCATACATTCAACAAGAGATGGAGTTTTTGATTGTCAGTACACTTGCATGTGCATTCCACTATGTCAGTAAGCTTGAAGCTAAGCAAAAGGAAAAACATGTTTCACGACCAAGTCAAGAGGTCGAACATCTGACAAGAAGTAACCAGTTGACTCTGACAAGTCAAGACACCCTTCCTAGTTGACCTCACCAAATCTATATCATGGAGAAAAGCGCTCCCAGAAAGAAAAAACGGGACGTAGAAAACAACTCCCTTCCAGGAAATGGTGTGATTACCACAATTCATCAAGGCATGATATGTCTAAATGCAAGGCTCAGAAGACATTTTTGGAAAAATTGTCGACCTTCGACTTGTCTGACAAAAACCTGGTAGAATCTGACCCAGAAGCATCGACCATTTTGACATCGTCATCGACCAATCTGACATCCTTGACTATCGTCAATGAGTAGGAATGATAGGGCCTATTCCATACACAAATATGGGTTCACAACAATCCATTGTATCTGATTGTGGATAATGGTAGCCATAATAACCTCGTTTTTGAATATATTGTGAAGAAACTAGGCCTTGTTACCACTCCACATCCTCGGCCTTATAATATCGGTTGGATGAAACATAGATAGGAACTAAGGATCACCCAAAAATGCAGACTCACCTACTTCATTAATCCTTTTGAAGATGAAGTACTATGTGATGTGGCATCACTTTCCATAGCGGACACCCTATTTGGGAAACCTTACTTATGGGATCGACATGGAAGTTATCAGTCACAAACTTAGAAGGTGATTTTCAAAATACGGAACCAATGGTATCGCATACCAGAGCGATGACCTACACCAACATCCCAAGAAGACTACAAAAACTAGTCGACTCACTGACCAGTGCAACTCCTAACAATAGCAGCATATCAACAACATTCTTGATAAGTACTGGAATGTATTTCAAGATCCAGGTGAAGTACCTCTACATTGCTAGATAAACACTCCATTGAACTTGTTCCTAGTTCTTCATTACCTAACGCATCTGTTTACAGAAGATCCATTATCGAGAATGAAGAGATTCGTAGACAGATTCAATATTTGATCAACAAAGGTCAAATTTGACCCAACTCCTCTCCTTGTGGAAGTCCAATCGTCCTCGTTCCAAAGAAATATGGGACTTAGTGCATGTGCGTTGACTATCGTCCTCTTAACAATATTTCAGTAAAGAATATATACCCTCTTCCAAGGATAGACTAACTCATTGACTGCCTGAAAGGTGCTAAATTCTTTACTAAGCTCGACCTCAAGTCAGGATATCATCAAATTCCGATCGAGCCCATCGATGTATGGAAAATTGCTTTCAAAATCAAGGAAGGATTGTTTGAATGGTTAATCATGCCTTTCGGCTTAACCAATGCACCTGCGACCTTCATGCAATATATGGATGACATTCTTTGACCTTTCATTGACAAGTGTGTCATTATCTATTTAGACGATATCTTGATTTTCAGTCAATCATGGGAAGAACATGTCTGACAGTTTCGACAAGTCCTCAACACTCTTCGACAACATTGAATCTATTTGAACATGGATAAATGCTCATTTGCAATGAAAAACATCAAATACTTGGGGTATGTTATTGACTCTACAGGAATTCACGTCGATCCATACAAAGTACAAATCCTCAAAGACTGGCCCATTCATCAAAACATTCATGAGCTAAGAAGTTTTCTTGGTTTGGATAATTTTTATTGACGGTTCATACTCGGATTGAGTCACATAGCCTGGCCTTTGAATCAGTTGACTAAGGGAAATGGGAAAACTACCTTCAAATGGACATCAATTGAATAACAATATTTTGAGCAGCTCAAACACAAGCTTTGTACTGCACTAGTACTTGTGTTACCTAATTTGCATCAGCCTTTTGAGATTGAGATAGATGCATCAGACTATGCTCTGGGTGCAATGATCACTCAGCATGGTCACCTAATCACTTTTCATTCTGAAAAATTCAATGACATTGCCAGGAGGTATTTGACGTATGGAAAGGAATTGTATGCCATTGTGCAAACCATTAAGCAATGGAAATATTACATCCTTGGGAAGGAAACGATCAACCTTAATAACCACAAGTCCTTATAGTTCGCACCTGTCCCAGTCAAAGTTACAAACAACTTGAAAACTCAAGTGGATTAATTACCTACAACAATTTCAGTTGGTAATTAAGTATCAAAAATGTAAATCCAATGCTGCATCTGGTTATCTCAGTAAACCACCCATTACTCTACTTTTCACAGTGATGAGCATGCAGGGCTACAACGCCACTGCTTGGCCTCAATTATATTTGGTATATTGTGACTTTTCTACAATTTATAGCCATATTCAAACCGACCCACCGTCCACTATTGACTACTTCCTGAATAATACCTTGGTATACAAGCTTGGACAACTTTGTGTACCGACAGGTGAGTACCGACATAAGCTCATTTGGGGCGTGCATTACAACAAGACTACATGACACTTTGGAGTAACAAAGACCCTTGCCATCCTACAAAAATATTTTTATTTTCCTTCACTTAAATCTGACGTCAACAGGTACATTCGATCATGGGTGGTTTGTGCCATTGCTAAAACGTTGAATCTACGACAAGGATTTTACACACCTTTTTCAGTTCCTAGTCGACCATTAGAATATATTTCTATGGACTACTTGATGGAATATCCTACTACCAAACATCAACATGATGCAATCTTAGTAGTAGTCGACAGATTTTCCAAGATGGATATTCTCATTCCATGCAAGAAGACTACGACAACACAACAGACTGCTCAACTCTTCTCCGAGCATGTTTGGAAACATTATGGCCTTTCGACGACCATAATTTCTAATAGAGATACCAGATTTGTCAGCATCTTTTGGAAGACTCTATGGAAACAATTCGACATGAGAATCTCTTTGTCAACAGCTTTCCATCCTCAAATAGACGGATAGAAGAAAGTTGTGAATTGCTTGGTAGTATTACTTATCCGCATGTACAACCACAAGCATCGTCAGACATGGGATGAAAGTTTCCCATATATGCAACACAGTTACAATCATTCTCAACACAACCCTACGG
The DNA here is from genome assembly GCA_001517045.1 of Pseudotsuga menziesii. Taxonomy (NCBI): domain Eukaryota; kingdom Viridiplantae; phylum Streptophyta; class Pinopsida; order Pinales; family Pinaceae; genus Pseudotsuga; species Pseudotsuga menziesii. The sequence goes on from LPNX010246415.1 coordinate 471,146, forward strand.
GAAAGAGTCCATTCAAGACATGTTATGTATTTCAACCCTCAATGCCCATCTACTTGATCAATTCATCGACATAGTCGAACGACACTGACTCTGATCAGTGAGAAGTTGAAAAATCATTGAAGTTTCAAGACTAAATCTACAACATCTAGAAACAAGCACATGAATTGTTGCAATGAGCTAATGCAAAAGCTAAGTCCCGACATGATAAGCATTGTACTATTTATTCATTTCAAATTGGTGATCGGGTCTGGTTGCATCTCAATAAGGAACACTTCATTGGTCCATTCAGAAATTTGAATCCTTCACGATATGGCTCGTACAGTATCCTTAAGCATATTGGAAAAAACACTTTTCAACTCGACATTCCTTGATGTGTGTGTCTGCATCCAGTATTTAATGTGGATTTACTTTGACCATACCATGCACCAATGTTGGAACATAACAACTTGCAGACAACAGAACCCGAAGACATCCATCCAGATATTCAGGAATCTCTTCCTTATGACACCATCATGGGATGACACATATGCCATACAAGGACGAACACAATTCCCTCGTTTCAGGTGGCTAAAGTCAGGCAACTCCCATCACAAGGAAAGTGGTACTCTACTGCTGAACTCACCAACAAGTTTCCTCATATGTACGAGCAAATAATTGGGACCATTGTTTCTTAAGAAAGGTGGAATGATCCACTCAACAATTTTCATTGTTTGTCGACTCCGATAGGTTCAGAATCGACTTCAATAAGTACTAACCTCGACACAACCTTGACATGCATTGTTAACACCAGTGATCGACATGACTATGACAGATTGTATATTTGTCTTCCAGTAATATGTAACGGTTGAAATTAAGAACAGTTCCAACTTCTTGTAACTGAACATAATGGGAAGACAACCCAAGCATTCTGAACACTCTATATAAGCATGTACATTATTGTAATATATAATCAGAGTATTAAGTAAGTAATAGAACATTAATGAAACAACAAAGTTTGGTTCGAACTCTTGCATATTGTCTATGTATGTGTGTATGCTTCCGTGTGTAGTGTATTTCCTGCTTTGCTTATTGTTAATATGCTTCCGTCATAATAGTACTCTATTCATTCAATCAAACTGTTGTCGCCATCTTGCGCCTAGGAACCTAGATCAGGATGTTAGCTCTAATTTTTTTATGGAAGACTGCTTCTGGCAAACCTAGTGTTTGACAAAGAAACCCTATTTTTTCAATTTTGGTGACTTGCAAACATGATTTGATAGAAAGATGTGCCTCCTCAAGGTGTGTTGAGGAGTATACTCCTTTTTCCAAAAGTGTGCACATAACTGCAACATATTTGATGCCATAGTTTTCCCAGCAGCAGTGTTAGGTCAAAAAATGAAAATCTATAGAATTAGAAACTATCTCCACAGAAATATGTTCCATCCTAGGGTTATTTATATGGTCCACTTTTTTTCAGTTGATCTATGGAGGGAGTGTCCAGAACAGGAAGCCCTATTTTCTTCAATTTCTTTTGTTGAATTGTCTGGTCTTAATTATGATGTATCTAATAAATTTCTAATCCTCAAGGTTTAAAACTTCGTCCTGAGGTAGTATGATATTTATTATGTCCAACCCCATAGGTTAGAGCAATATTGGATTCATCAAGTGAAACTTATGCTAATTTTCCCAAGGTGACCTCTTTATGGATTGGTTCACCATAGCGAACTTGTACAGACTCCCACTTGTCACTGTTTCAAATTTGGGTTCTAAAACTTTCATCAAAGAAAATAAAATATGATCCTTTTATGGAACATATTAAAAAATTTAATTTGGATATTCCTATCCCGAGATACAATATTTCTCCCTAGGCACTTGTTTTAAGGCTGAATTTTGGAAGATGTTGGAACCCTAATTTGGAAGTATCATATCTCCTAAAGTACAACAAATATGAGGCTAAAAATCACATACAAGGTACATTAGCATTTCATATTTGTCATTTTCGAGTTTCAGCTCCTGGACCTACTCCAAAATCAAGTTGTAGTAAAAATTTCAATATGACTAGATTTTTCCTTCTAGGATTTAAAGCATGAAGCCCTAATCTCTGTCAATTGCAGTGGTAGCATTGTTATGGATGCACACAGACTTTTTTCAAGGTCGATATGATACTATATTATAATCTTAATGGTTATTAAATATCATCATAACATCATAACCATATGAAATAGGATCACTGAAAGAAAGACAAGCAGAACAACACAAAAGAACATACAGATTTATCATGGAAAACCCTAATGGGGGGGAAAACCCAACAAAACTTCCTTGATATATAATTCAACCAAGTATAGTGTAAGAACAATACTAGCAACTTCATCTCCCTACTATACTCTCTCTCTCTCTCTTGCACAAATTCTTGAGTGTGAAGTGTGTACAAATGAGGGACTCGCCTAACCTATTTATTCTCATCAAGTGAGTTACATCTAAACTTATCTAGGTCGGTCTGTTGCTCTAAACAGGGTCAACCTACCTAGGGAGACTCAAAATAGCATTTATATAATACTTTTGTGGGTACTATTGACCCAACTTACAATGGAGGTTTTACCTTGTGACTTTTACATGACCAATTACATCAAGGATGTCTCACGAAGGAAGAATAGTAATAATATAACAAAAGTACAATAGAATATCTTCTGAAGTTACATTTATTTAACATAGCATAGGTACACCTTTGTCCTCCATTTTTTCCAATTCAAACTGTATATTCTTGGTATTTCTAGGGAACTTATTTATTTATTCCTTTTTTATTTGAATTCCCTAATATTCTTACTTTACATAACTTCACATCGAAACCCTATTTTTTGGAAATTGAAGTGCTTATACACGAAGCCAAAGTAATGGTGACATTAAGGTATGTTATTGCAATGACCAAACCAACATAAAAGATTTAATTAGAGTGATAAAACAACACAACAATTATTAACAAGAATGTCATGTGTAAAATCCCTTACCTTGATGTGAACAATATACAATAATAATAATGATTGATTAATCCCGATAGATCACGCCTTAGGGATTTTGCATGCAGGATTGGAGGACGCTCCTGCACTCCCTAGATCATGAAGCAGCTGAAACCTGATCTTGTCGGTGATCTGTGACGGGTCCTTCGAGGGTTGCATCTGCCAGGCCTCTGGCTGGGCTATAGGATCTTCTAATTGGATTTTGCTAAACCCGAGGCTGTCCTCACGCTGGCTCATGTGCTGAGAGATTTCTATGGTGGGGCAGTCCGATGGTGACTAGGGTGGGCAGAGATTCATGCCTGGATCTACGCTTGGATTCCTTTGACTGGTTAATTGCCTCTCGTATCAGGAGATCCGGCAAAGGAGACCCCCCGAAGTTTGTCAAAAGAATTGAAGATGTACCGAAATTTTCCCTCCCACCGGAAGAAACTATTCGGGTTGCTCTTTCTCTGGTAGATCGAGCCATGATCGGGAAATTCACGGGGCTCTGGCCCTTGCCAAAAACTATTGACAACTGGGTCCAAAGAAACTGGAGACCTCTAATCTCCAAAAATGTTGCATCATCCTCCATCGGAAGGGGTTACTTTATGTTTGACTTCGAATCTAAGGAAGACAAAGATTTAATTTTCAGGAATGGGCCCTATTTCATGGGGCCGCAGGGTCTCTATCATAATGGGTAGAATCCAGAATTCGACCCCGAGGCTGACACGCCTAAAGCAGTGTCAGTCTGGGTCAGACTCTCCAATCTCCCCATGCACTGCTGGAACCCTAAATCTCTCCAAGCTATAGGGACCGTCCTGGGGAAATACATTGACATGGCTAGTCCAAAGGACCAATATGCTTGCGCCCACATATGCGTTGAGGTTGATCTCGAAGCTGGATTTCTAGAAGCTGTACAATTAACAGTGGGGAATTGGTCCCATTTCCAAAAGCTCGACTATCAATAGCTCCCTTTCAAGTGTAGAGGTTGCCATGAATACGGACACTTCATCCGTAACTGCCCTAAAAAGCCCGAGATCCAACAAGACAAGGCGGAAGGATGGCAAAGGGTGAATAGATCTAAACCTAAAAATCAAATCGGAATGGCTCCAAAGAAGGGTGAGGGGAATAAAGAAGCTAGGGTTATCCCTCTTGAAGGATCTCAAGAAACCTCCAAGACTAAAGAAACTAATCAAGTGAGGGATGACTCCAATGAAGTCGAAGAGAAATATAGTAATGGAGATAGTAAGGAACCCGAAGCAAACCCCTCAATGCAGCAAATAAAAGATCAAGACGAAGATGCAGCATTGATAAAAGTAGGAGAAAACATAGGGAAATCAGAGGAAGAATCTGAATCGGAATAAGAAGAAGAGGAGGAAGGGGAAATAGAACTAACTAAAACCAAAGGAAGGAAATCCAAGAAAGAAGTAAGGGAACAAGCTACCTACAAGGATAAGCTACAAGGCTCCCAGCTAACCCTGGAAAAGCTGTTGAAAAACACTAGAGACACCTGCTAGCAGGGGCATGCCCAGAAAGGGATGCATTCGGTCACTAAAAGTAAGTAATGAAGGTCCTCTCTTGGAACTGTAGAGGTCTCAGTAGCAAAATCAAGGAAGAAGCTATGATAGATATAATATATTTACACCAACCGGACATCTTTCTGATCTAGGAGACCAAGATGGAGGAAGCCTCATTTCTCCATGTAAGTCTGAAATTTTGGAAAAAAAGAGGTAAAGCTGCAATTAGTTGAAGGGGCGCATCCAGAGGCATTGGAACTCTGTGGGATGACAAGAAATTTGAGGCTATTGACATCAAGTACAGCTCTTGTTGGCTCCTCACCTTGTTGAGGCAAAAAGACACTAATACTCTGGTAAGAATTTTCAATATTTATGCACCCAATTCTGATGCTGAAAAAAAAAATCTGTTGGAGTCTCCTTCGCGAGGAAAGGAGCAACCTGCAAGAAAATGTAATTCTTGCGGGGGATCTAAACGTTATCCTCAGCCAAGATGAAAAAAGAGGGGGCTCCCTGGTTAGAGACCCCATTAGAGAAACTGTTGATGAGATCATTTTGGAATGGGATCTCATGGATGTTAAGCCCTCTACTAGAAAGTATACTTGGAATAATAAGAGGATTGGGCCTGGGCACATTGCTGCCAGACTTGATCGATTCCTGGTCTAGGACACTTTCCTCCTGCTTGGTCTGAATTTGTCTTGTAAAATATTACCGTTTGGAGGATCAGATCACAAGCCTATTCTCCTTGAGATGGTGAATCGGAAGAATTTGGGCCCTATACCTTTCAGATTCAATCCTATGTTGGCCAATCACCCTAGATTTCTAAGGATTGTTGTTGATTCTTGGTCTCCCCCGGTTACAGGGTCTCCCTTCTTTGTATGGGAGGAGAAACTTAGAAGGCTCAAGAAAGCTCTAAAAACATGGGCTAAGTCTATCCCCTCTTCAGTTTATAAAAAAACCCACGCTGCACTAGCATTGGAGACCCACCAGGTCAGCATGGAGGATAAAATCATGGATCACATCGACATCCAAACAGAGATTAAGCTGCAATCGAACCTCCACACTGCATGCAAACAAGAATCCCAGCGGTGGAGGCTAAAGTAAAGATGCAAAAGGCTGAATGATGGCGACAGGAACACCGGCTTCTTCCACAAGCAGGAAGAGGCTAGAAAAAATTTTAATTGTTGAAATTCAGGCTCATGACAGACTTATCAGCAATTTCGAAGACATCAAAACTGAAGCAACCAGGCATTTCAGTGACTTGTTCAATTCCCAGCTTATCATTGAAGACGTCGAGCTCCTGAACCTTGTTCCCAATACAATAAAAAATAATGATAATGAAATTTTGATACAGATTATCACTGTGGATGAAATCAAGAAGGTCGTCGATGGTATGGAGGACGATAGAGCTCCGGGTCCCAATGGGTATAATGCCAACTTCATAAAACTTTGCTGGGACATAATAAAAAATGACTTACTCAAAATGGTCAGCAAATCTCAGAGGTGTAGTAAAATTGGAGGCAGCACGAATTCTGCCTTTCTGGCTCTCATCCCCAAAGAGAAGGATGTTAAATCTTTTGACAGGTTCCGTCCTATATCCTTGTGCAACATAAGATATAAAATTATTACTAAGATTATGGCCAGTAGCCTAAAACATATTCTGCCTAACCTTATTCTGGAGAACCAAGGTGGATTTGTTAAAGGCAGGAAGATTTGGGATAATATTATTTTAGTTCAAGACGCTATACATTCTAGTCTGAAGAATGGCGACAAAGGAATGGTGGTGAAACTTGATCTAACAAATGCCTTCGATAGAGTCAGCCATCCATTTCTCTTTCATGTAATGCGGAGATTTGGATTCGCTTCAGAATTTATCTCATGGGTCAAGGCCTGTATCAGCAAGCCGTGGATGGCCCCGCTAGTCAACGGAAGAGTTGCCTCCTTCTTTCAAGCTTCGAGAGGTCTAAGGTAAGGATTCCCACTCTCCCCTTTGCTTTATGCCATCTAGGCTTCAGTTCTAAGTTTTCAGCTGGAATATGCCATGCAAGATCAGGATCTATTAGGCATTAGGATGGCTAGAGGCACAAAAGATATCAACCACGTGCAATTTGAGGATGATACTATCTTCTTTGGAGGAGCCAATCAGATAATAGTTTGTCATTTTAAGAATGAAATGAACTGTTACTGTCATGCCTCCAGAAGCAAAATCAATTTAAGGAAGAGTCAGATCTATGGTTGGAATATAAACCCTAGGGAAATGCTAGATATTACTCAGGTTCTTAATATGGATGGTGTTGTTGCCTGGGAGTCCTTTAATTATCTAGGGATCCCTATTTTCAAATCCAAACCCAAGAGCTCAGCTTGGAATCCTATTGTGGAAAAAATAAAAAAGGAAAATCAAGGGAGGGGGATCAATATGGTTAAATATGGCTGGGAACGTAGTATTAATAAAAGTTGTTTTGAACAGCTACCTACTTTATCAGTGCTCTCTTCTTCTTGCTCCAGTCAAAATAATAACTCAGATTGAAGGCCTGGTTAGATCCTTTCTCTGGCAGGGTGGAAGTGTTGGGGGAGGCAAAAAATTTGCCTTGGTCAATTGGAAAACAATTAAATTGCCTAGGTTGGAGGGTGGTCTACAAATCAGAGATCTAAGAAATCAAAACTTGGCTATGGGAGCCAAGCTGCTCTGTAACTTGCTCGCCCCCAAACCTTCTTGGTGCAGTCGTGTGCTGAAAGGAAAATATTTCCGAGGTCTGAGGCTTAGATGTCTTGATGGGGATCATGAGATTAAGAATGGCTCTTCAATTTTTAACACGTGTAATAAAGTGTTGCCTCAGTTCAAAGAAGAGTTGTATTGGATACCGGGTAATGGGAAATCGATCAACTTGTGGCAAGACACGATTCTTGGAAAACCACCTCCACAAATTCCACGTCTGCAGCACTGGATGGTAGCGACGGGTGTGAACACAGTCTAGGATATTTCCGAATGGGAGCTCGAGGAACCAAATCGTTGGGCTGACTGGGTATTGCTGGAGTGCCCTGAAGAATTAGAAGATGAAAAAAAATTGTTGCTTAATCACTTGGCTGGGCTAGCACCAATAGCTAAATTCAGGACGGACCGGCGTGGCTGGGGAAGGGAATCTGGTAGTTATTCAACGTCTGAAGGATACCAAATATTTGTAGCAAATTATAATGTGCCTGTCAACCCACAAATTTGGAATTATCTGTGGAAATGTAGCACGTTGCTGAAGATTGAGATGTTCATCTGGTCGTTGATGCATGAGAGAGTGCTCACTGGTGAGAACTTGGAGAAAAAGGGGCTCGCTGGTCCATTTCACTACCCTTTATGTGCTGAAGCTTCCAAAAATATCAGCCATTTGTTTTTAAAGTGTCCCTATGCTATTTTAGTTTGGAAGGATGTGTTGAAGCATTGGGGAGACGGAGTGTAATTGCTGGACAAAATTCAGGTCTGTTTTCTTAACTGGGAAAAATTGTATCATGGAGAGCTGAATCAGAAAAAAGAAGTGAGAGCTTCCTGGATGAAACTCCCTAAAATAATTTGCTGGTGCATTTGGAACGAAAGAAATCATAGAATCTTTCAAGACAGGATTCAGCCAGTGTGGAAGATTGTTGTGAAAGTAAATGCTTTGTTCGGGGAGGTTGTTAGTATCTCAAAGATCCCAAATAACAAAGAAAACCTGACGGACAATGAAAAAAATTGGATGCAAAATCTTAAAATCATGGCTGCTAAAAAGTTGGATGAATGGGATGTTAGGATGGACAAGTCTCAGTTTGAGAACTAGCTAAGAGAAAGGAAGATTTTTAAACTGTTTTTCGATGGGGCCTCCAAAGGGAATCCTGGAAGAGCCAGGGGAGGAGGACTTGTTATTGATCCAGACGGGAAAGTCGAGATAGAATACTACTGGAACATTCTTTATGACTCTAATAATATGGCAGAGGCTTATTGGCTCTGGCAAGGTCTAAAGCAGCTGCAAAAGAAAGGAGTGGATGAGGTCATGGTTTTTGGTGATTCCAGGTTAATTATTCAGGCATTGAATGGGGGAAGAAGGGGCAAGAATGAGCGGACAGTAAGGCTGATTAATAGAATTAGGTCCAAGGCTAAAATGTTCAAGAAGGTTAAATTTTTTCATATTCTTAGGGAGCTAAATGTCTTGGCAGATCTTGTAGCCAATAAATCTATAGTAGTAGGTCTCAATGAACTTATTGTCAACTCGCTTGTAAGCACTGATATTCCTCCTTAGCTCCTTTGTAGGTTAATCGACTGGAGGAAGTAGAGATTAGGTTGCTTGTTGTAATACGTTTCCGTTTCAGCGATTTCTTTGCTGAGATTTCAATATAACATAACTGCTCTTGTTAAAAAAAAAATCCCCCACCTTTGTTCTAAGGAGGGGCATGTTGTGGTTGTGTTTAATCCAAAGTACGGTCAATGATGAAAAATGATATTTTTTTAAAGTAAGTTGTGTAGTGGGAAATGTGAAAGGGCCATAGTAGTAATTCTAAATCAAATGTCCATTTCCAAGCAAAGAATATTTCTTACTAGTATTTGCAATCAAGAAAATAAAACATAAAGTAAATGAATTTGAGAGGCCGTTGAGATAGAAACAAATTAGTGTAACTTAATAGAGATGGTGGTCTCATTCTAAGTGACTTTTGGAAACCACTGAGTCATAGTCTAATTGATCCTTGGAAACCACTGGTTCACATTCTAATTGATTCTTGGAAACCACTGATTTGCATTCTAAGTGATTCTTGGAAACCACTAATTCTTGGAAACATAGTATGAAGGTCAAAACTTCTATCCGACCTAGTACAATTAGTTGCTTAACTAATTGATTGATTAATCGTTATTAATGGGACAACAATATTACTCATTTCCATGGGAATCATTATTTTGGATATGGACTCGGCTCTGAAGTTCAAACATACGTTGAGTATAGTAAATACCACACAGGGTTCCATAAAAAAACTATAAAAAAATAAAGTACACCTTTTAGCAATGATAATAGTCTAGAAAGTGTAAGGTGTATTAAATATTACAATACAATATAGTGATTTACCAACTCAATTGAGGTTTTAATTCAAAACCATCAACATATGAAGCAAAATAATTATTGATATTAACATATAAAGCCAAGAAATTATGAGTGCAATTTTTTTGGTTGATGTCAATGCAATCATAGAACTACAATGCATTCAATGGTTAAGGTTGTTTCTTGCAATTGGTGCAGAAACTGATCATTTAAGGCACAATACAAATAGATAGAACACACAAATACTATCACTTGGAAGTGACATATGATCATGAATTTTTATGTCCATGCACCATTCTTTGAAACAAATAATGAGTGTCTCCTTCCCACTTTCCATTAACATTTCAAATTATTACAACCTCATTCTGTACTTTTGCAAAGTAGCAACGCAAATATATATGATCTAGTTATTGTTTCCATGACCACATAAACATTAAAGTTTATTAGATAAGACTTCCCATAGAAATAGTAATGTTTGTAGAGGTCGACACCATTTCCAAATTAGCTTCCACCATAATTTCTACTCACCTTCCATATTCTCCTCTAACCTTGCCTCATATGCAAGTATTGTTGTGTACATCCTAATTGCTTTTACTTTTTACTATATAGTCTCATCTTATTCATTTTTTAATCTTACTGCATTGTTCTTATGTTTAGCGTTAAACTTATTGCATTGTTTTGGTAATCCCCTTGAATAACTAATTATTTAGGTATCTTTCAAGTTGCATGATATGGAATTAGTTCCTTGTTTGGTTGTGTACGATAAAAATAAGTATCCATGTTATGAAGTGTATGATTTAAAGGATATGATAGCATGAAGGTGGCAAGGCATCCCAACCAAGGGTCTTCCCATATTTTCACTTTGCGTCCTCTACTAATATTCCATATCTAACGCTTTCCTACCAAGGAAAAGACACTTTCATCCACGCAATACAAACCCCTTTATAATGTTTCACTTTTATGATATAGTATTCTATATAACAATGTGCAATATATTTTTCCATCATTACCTTACCCCATAATCCTTCAATGTGCATCGATCTCCATAAGCTCTTTGTTTCTAGAGCCTATCCAAACATATTCATTTTTTTAGTCTCTAGTCTCTGCCTTCTTTAGGATTTTCCATATTTTTCCATTTGAATAGAGAAATGCCTATCTTCTCCACTTTGTTGTCAACAAGAAGCTGAAACACTTATTTCTTGTTTTTTCCAAAAGTTATTTAGGAATACGAGTTAAAGACAACTACTAAACTATTACCCTTCTAGAATAATTTTTACTAGTGTTAACCTTCCTCCCCTTGATATCCACCTATAGCACTAGTTTGTCATCATGCCTTCAATTTTATCATATAGACGTAGGAAATCTCTGTGTTTGTAATCGTTAGACTTTAGATGAAGCCTCAAGTATTTAAGCCCCTCATCAAAAGGTGGGGATGGAAAAGATAAAACTTGCTCACATTGTCATTCAATTTCTTTCTCAAGTCACGATTGAAAAGAATAGAGGACTTATGAAATACTCACCTCCATCCTTTTTGCTTTGCAATACATCTCCATTTTTTCCTTGTACTTAACAACTACTCTTATTATTTCTATACCAAATAGAATGACATTATCTAAGAATAATAAATGAGTTAGATTTTATTGATTTCCCCATATTTTACCTTCAATTGTAACTGTTATCACATATATAGTAGTTGGGCTACCATATTCTATTTTTTAGATTCAATACATTTTTCAGCCAGATCCCCTACATATGAGATGCTGAGATGAGCATTTATGATGGATCATTATTTATTTGATAGACTATAGTACACTCCCATGCCAAGGCCGAGTCTCAGGACACTCATGTTTGAGGATTGTTGTAGCCATTTAGCCATGTGCATAACAGTTGGCAGTGCCCAAATTTGCATCAGTGTTTTCTCATTGGACAAATATTGATTCAGATGGATTATTTGCATGATTATGACTTGGCTTATATTATATTGTGTTGTGGTTACCATTTCTCTTATACTTATTTTTGTGACATGTGTTAGCATTTAGTATCATGATCTGGCGGTCATATAAATATGTGGACTTGGATGTATCTATATTATGTATTGATGTCCCTACTCAAAATTGGAAGTTCTTGATCTATACTCATTGGTTTTACCCTCCTTAGGGAGAATAGAGGTAGTCATTCCCACCATACTTTGGCTTTCTAGTGTTGGTTTCATCATTCATTGTCTCCACCCATCCATTACCTTCCAGTTATGTTTTAACTCGACTTATTACTTGACTTGTGGCATGGAGGACCTTTCCCCGCTAGAGCCTTTGTTGTACAAGCTTCCCTGTTTATTTGTGTCTCGGTTCTGAGTTGCCTAGGATGTGTTTTCTTGCCTGAAACAAGTAGCACTGCCATCAATACAATGTATTTGGAAATGAAATGAATATCTTATGAAAAATCCCATTCATGAAAAGTAGTGTTTTTAAACATACGTGAATGCAAGGCTAAGCCTAATGAAATTGGCTTTGAAAAATATTGCAATGAAATATCTTAAAACATTCATGAAAAGTAGTATTTTTCAACATACATGAATGCATAAAGCCTAAATAATAAAAGTTCATATAAAAAATGCATGGACCAATGCTATAGAAAATCAAAGGCCCAAAAAAACAATGGTTCTTAAAAGTTATATCTAAGGATTGTTGGCCTTATTTGTATTGAGTTGGATTGTGAGCATTTGTCAAGGTGAGTAAGCACCTCTAAAGTAACTCACCCATTTGTGAGGTGTTGCCATCCCCTTTTTTGTTGTTTATCCGACATATGGCTATAGTGAGTATCCCCTTTCCATATCTAAAGTGTCATAGTGTTGAGTTGGCAATCATCCTTTGTCCTAGCCTTGTGAATTTTAGCTTTCACCCTTCACTAGCAAATTGATTACAACTATGAAGTGAGTATAGTCTTGAAAGTCTAGTCTGAGTTATAATTAATAAATGAAACCCTATATATGTATTTGGTTAATGTACCGCTAGTGAGGTGATTGCTACTTGTTATGATTGTTACTTAAATGATTTGTAGAGCATGTCTTAACTTTTTAACACTTGCAGTAGATGGATGTCAGGCTGAGTTATATTAATGGTTATATGGCCATTTACAGATTATTATTTTGTCTATATGGGTATATTGGATATTGTAGATGATCATGTAGAGACCTTGAAGGGGTATGAGTATACACCTTAGATGGATTTGGACTCTTTGAGTCCAGAGAGACAACTTGTTTTCAGTTCTGGGCACTTGCAGAGATGATTTGGCTCAGTGTACCCTTCTAGTGCAGTTTTGCCATGCTGGATGGCCTGTCTGAGCAGGGAGATATTTATCTTGGATCTCCTAGGGCACTGTATGGGGCATCGGGGGTCCAGCCACTTGATTGTACCATAGTCCCCCCCTCCCAGAGAGCCTAGTGGGATCAATTGGACAACGAAGGCACCCTAGGAGGTTGTTCTGGGCCTATCATGTTTCCCGAGGTAGATTAAAAACTAATTAAATGGCTACCAAAGAAATCGATTTGGGCTACGGAGGCAAGAAAATGGAATGGGATGAGTTTTGATGATGAGAGTGATGTCTTCCACACCTTCTCTAGCAGTTGCAGCACCTGGATAGGCCCACATCTATTTTTCAGGCATTTTATATTATTTTTTGGAGCTTTTGGAGGCTCACGATTTCCTCAAGGAGGCACAATTTCACAATTTAAAAAATTATATTATTTCATTGTGCCATGGGGACACCCAGAGGGAGTTAGTTAACACTCCAGGGACCCACCATATGCTTCATTTATTTCTTGTTGAGTGGGATCCCCTCTCTTTGGGTGATTTAGTCCACTTATATGTTATATGGTTATATTGATCCATGTATTGCATGTTGAGCTCATCTCAACCGTTGATTAAACATTTGTATATTTTAATCTTAGTCACTCATTTGAAAAGTGGTTATGATTTTGGTTCTCTCATTCCTATTTAAAGGAGATAGATTCTCATTTGTAAGGGGTCTTTGGCTCTTAGATCTGGATAATAGAAAAACTTATCTTGTGGATATTTTTTAGATCTCCTTTACATCTGGTGTTCTTAGATGGTTATTGGAAAGACTTTTGCTTCGTAACATTTGGGAAATTTTTGTGAGATATATTTTTTTTTCGGGAATCATTGTCTTGTCTATAGGAGGGTGACTTCAGCTTGGGCATTTTTGTAGGGGCTCCACAACTCGCTTGGATTGGCGTCGCTCGTATCAGGGGGTTTTCACTTGTGACATTGTGATCTATGATTTCTTCTTGCTTATTTTTTGTAGCATTTGTTTTTTTCTCATGATGCAGCAAATCTGATATGGTTAACGTTTGTTATTCAGGAGAGAGGGCACACTGGCTTCTTGGGGCAAAACGTTGGACATAGAACTCACTTGAAGCTTCTCAAATTGATTAGGACAGCTGGGATCATCATCATCATGGAGGAATATACAAGGTTTTCCAGGTAAGATCCATAGGTTAGTAATCTTCTTCCAGATCTCAATCCATTGGCATCTGTCTTCTTAAATTTTCACCTTAAAACCCTAAATAATAAAAAACCAATAATATTGAAAAATTAGACCGCTTGATCTCGGGGAAAACCATTTCTGGGTTTCATAGATCGGGTCTTTCCCTAAAGGAATCACCCTCAATGTTGAGCTAGAAGTGACTAGTTTTCCCTAGATTTGAAAAACTGACTTCCTAGCCCTAATGCTATCCCCTGTGCCGCCAGTTCCTCCCCTAATCTGACTTTTTTCGGCAAACTGCTTTCTTGGGTTTGTAGATCAGGAAAATTCCCAGGTGGGTCTCCTTCAACGCTGAACAGACAGTGAATCCATTGCCCTAGATCTGGCAGGCACTGATCTCCAACCCTAGCTCTATCCCCTCTTTGGCCTCTTTTTCCTGTGTTTTGAATTTTCCTTGCTGAGTCAGGTACTTTGACATTATCATATCTTCTTTTGAGTCTATCCATCAGTACTAGATAGCACCAATCCTGTCCTTTCCCTCCCTGCATTGGTCATGTTTCCCAAGGCAGTGGATATCTTCACTTATTGCTAGTACCTCAACCCCAGATCTAGTATTTACCTCATAGGTCACATGTGTCCCAACTTGGCTTGAATGTCATACTTCCTAACGCCCTAATCTAAAGCCTTGGCTCACCTAGTGACATCATCCATAGATCTAAGGTTTCCATTATCTTACACCTTACGTACCTCAAGTCCATTTTATTTGATCCAATGTCTAGGTTTGATCTCTCCTGTCGGGAGCAGCTCCGAGTCTCCCCCTTTGTTGTCTTGGGCTAAGATAACATAAAGTAAAGACTGCCTTGATAGGAGTGACAACCATCCATTTGGGAGTTGAGGCAATCTTGGTTCCACCTCCGTAGTTGATGGTCCCTCTACCACCCATCCTGGATCCACCTCACATAGGAAACTACAAAGTTGGTGATAACAGTAACTTCTCTATTGAATTATGATATCATCATATTCAACCCTTTATCTACCGGTGGGAAAAGGAACACATGCATCAAACACCCTTGTCTTAGGCCCCTTATAGCAAAGAAGAGATTTGAGGTTGACCCATTTATCAAAACTACCAAAGTAGTTGAGGATAGACATCCCATAATCCAATTGACTACTTTAACTTTCATTCATATTTGAATCAACAATTGTTTTAGATAGAACCAATTGACTTTATCATACACATATTCCAATTCTTTTCATTGCCATTATTAACATTTTTTTTTACAAAAACAATTATAAATTACATTTTAAAAGTGTTATAGCCTCATTGGTTAACATAATAATACAAAAAATGCATCGTCCCATAATCTAAGATTCAAAGGATTTCCAAAAAGCCATTGCATGTCTTTCAAAACAGAAAAAATTTCCTGTACAAAGAATTCATTGTTTCCACTTTGATAAATCCTATAAAAGACACATAATACTAAATATATATTTTTTTCCAAGAAAAAAAAGCGTAATTTTTATTCATCTTTCGAGATCAAAATTACATTCTGTATATTCACATCAAGGTGAATTCCAAAATCCAAATAAATGGATCCAAAATATAGACTATACAGTCTTCTGTAAGAGAAAAAACACAAAATCAAGCACTTAAACTTTTTGAAAATATAAGGATATACAGAGATATCATTCCTCCAACATACTGACAGCATACAACCATCAAAATCACTGAAGTATCGTGTTCTGTCCACCAGAACTCAAGAAAAAAAACTAAATCCGATATATAACCATATATATTCCAGAAACAATATCCCAAAGATGAGATCCATTAACTTCCATCGCGGTCATCTGGCAATATACTATCATAGCATATGTAAACTCAGCAATAACGGAGAGCAAAAATATCAAACATAGGCAGCTCACAAATGATCAAAAATGTGATGAACAACAATCAAGACTGTCAGCAAAACCCATCTGACCCAAACTGAAAATATCATAACCTGTCCAAACCTGTTCAGACTTAATATACCGGGATATACAGCCAAAAGAACACTGAGCCATTCAGCTATAATGCAGTATACACATTGAGCATAAATTTCAAAAGAAACTTAGATCTGCCACCAAGATCATATCAACTGTCAACTAAATACAGTCAAGACTTGATATCATGAAATATTCCAGCCATATACAATGAGCAAGGAGAAGTAACCGCGACACAAAACAGTCATAAACTAGGATCTGTCCAACCAAAAGATCAAAATGTGATGCTAACTCAAATAACATCAAAGAAAGGTCTATGATAATAAGACTGTAAGCTGCCTTCAGTAGATTCTGTCACCAACCAAGTGCCCATGTCCAACCGGAGCCCTTCCTTGGAAGCTTTGTCCGCTTCCTGGTTATTTTCCCTGTATATATGTCGGCATGAAAAGTAATCAAAACGGAGGAGGAGCTATCGAATAGAAAATATAATATGATCTAATCTCAAATTCCTACACGCTTGTGTATGGTTGATCCATTGTATAACATTCAGAGAATCCCCAAAAATATTAAGAGAAGTACAACCTTTCTCCAAAGCAAACATCAACAGTAATTTAAGACTCATTAATTCAGCAAAATTATTTGTGCCTCCCCCAATCCCCAAGGACATAGCAAAGTAATGAGAATCAGACAGGAACAGAACAGCACCACCGCCACACAAATTATTTTGAGCTGCCCCATCAAAGAAGGCCCACGGAAGAGATCGATCAATATCTAGTACAGCAATCCTTCGAACTCTACCAACCCGAAAACGATCTGGGAAAGAATTATATAAACCCACTGACATAGTACCAGTAACAACCGGAGAGCGAAAAACATCCTTAAAAATAGCCTGATTACGAGCCAACCAAACCCCCCAAAGGACCAGCAATGGTAATTTACGCTGAGACAGATTTGAAGACCTCCACCAAGAAAGCCAGGCATCTCCAACACTAGCCCCTTCCCATTGGCAATTAAAACCAGTCAAAGTGGACACTTCCTTCCAGACATCAGTAATGAAGGAACAATTAAGGAACAAATGCATAGAAGATTCCAACGCCGATTTACATAAAACAC
>LPNX010246415.1:489576-559269 GCA_001517045.1 Pseudotsuga menziesii
TGTCAAACTTTGGGATAAGAGCAATAAAAGTTGTATTAAAACTCGCCGGAATCCAACCAGAAGACCTTGAATCTTCTAGTACCTGCAACAAATCCATCCCCAGAATGTCGAAGAGGGCCAGAAAAAAATCAATAGTCCAGCCATCAGGCCCTGGACTTTTGTCTTTTTGAAAACTTCCCATAACCATCTTAAGTTCTTCTTCCGAAACTGCCTTCATAAGATCCTCATTGCCCTCCTCATCCACGAATCGAGGGAACATCTGTGCAATTTGAATAATCTCTGCAATTGAAGCCTGAGCTGGAGCTTTGAACAACTGTTGAAAATGAGACACCCCACATCTAGCCTTTTCATCAAAAGAAACAAATGAAGAACCTTCCTCATCCTGTAAACTCCAAATTGTATTTGCCACCTTCCTACCTCTTGCATATGCGTGAAAAAACTTGGTATTATCATCTCCACATTCCAACCAAACCGCACGACTTTTTAATCTCCACGCTTCCTCTTTTTCCAACAAAAGAGTATTGTGCTTCCCCTCCAACCTGACCAGAATCTCCTTTGACTCAGCAGATAAAAAACCCCCTCCATCACCTTCATACAACAGGAGGAGAGCATCTTCAATAAACTTCAGTTCAGCCACATCTCTCTTCCTCTTTGCTACAGCCCATTCCTTTATCAGCACCTTAAGTCGTTTAATGTTATCTGCAAACTGTAATGCAGCCGATCTGTCACAGTCCCTCCCAAAAGGAACCCAGTGAGAAAGAAACAGATTTTTGAAGGATTCGTCCTGTAGCCAACATTTATTAAATTTTAAAGGGCTTGGTGGATTGTTGGGCCCCTTTTTAACTTCAAAAAGGATAGGGAAATGATCGGAATGACCCCCACTTCCCACCCATTGTCTGACCAAGAAAAAACTGTCTACCAACTGCTCAGCAACCAAGAAGCGATCAATTCTTTTAGCCACCCTAGCAGCCCCACACCGATTATTCCTCCAAGTCGGTTTAAGTTTTACAGGTTCAATATCCAGCAGCCCCTGTACCATCAATTTTTGCACAAAAAACCTCACCAAGGAATCGGCCTGAGCATGAGGACCCCAAATCTCATTATGGCCCAGAGAAAAATTTAAATCACCTCCCAATACAACCGAATCCCCATTAGCCAATGGATTTTGAAACAAGGTATCCCAGAACTGAGCTCTATTATTATATGGACCATAGACATTAATAACTGTAAGAGAAATACCCAAATCTGCACAAAACAATTCCACCCCCAACACAGCCTCTGCTCCCCACGAATTAATCATCCTCACACAATTATTTTTCCAGCCCACCGCCAAGCCTCCAGATCTACCTTTGGCATCCAAAGTCACAAATGACCAACCAGGAAACCATCTTTCCAAGTTCCCCTGAATCACCTCCCCTACACCTAAAGTCTCTTGTAACAATAGCACATCAGGATGCTCAAGAGTTAACACCCTCATGAGGGCTGATTTCTTGCCAGGCCCAGCCAGGCCCCTACAGTTGAAAGACATAATCTTCATGAACGACCTTTCTTCAAGGTCATCTCCGCTCTAAGGGCCTTTTCAATCAAGATTTGAGACCCTCCCAGAAGGTCCTCCCTAGCTCTGGACTGAGCCTTGGACAAATTAGTCTTCCGACCTCTACCTTTTCTCACCGTCGAGGAACACTTACCCAAACCTGGAACAGGTTTGTGACAAGATCTTAAAAAGTAACCAGACTCCAAAGAAGCTGAAGGAGATGGACAGGACTCCTCAATACAAAAATCAGATGCAGGGGTCACAACAACAGATGGGGAGGCTTCCAAAGGAGAGGAATGAACAAAAGAAGAATCAGAACTAACAGAGAGAGGCCGACCAGGGTCAAAAATAGCCAAGGAATCAACAGGGTGAGAGCCCAAACCCGAGCAAACCTCATCAGAGACAAAGGGTAAAACAGACTGCCCCGAAAGTGATAGCTTCCTCAAACCATCAATCCAATCAAAGCCATGTAAAGAAACATTGTTCAAAAACAGATTAACATTTGCTAACAGAGGAGGAATAGGGTTACCAGGATCAGAAGGATCCCCAATAGCCTTGTCTTCAACCAGAATGGAAGTCTGTGCAGGCTGGTCCAAACTCTCTTCGGCCACCCCAGAAACAGGAATATTCAAATCTTCAACGGGCAAATCACTGTCCAAATCTTCTGCAGATGACTGAGAAGGACCCAAACCCTCTTGAGGCATCTCAAAAGGTTTGTCAAAAGCCTCCCGAACACCATACCTCCGCGAACCATTGGGATGCCTCACCTGTAAGTTACAAGATGCCGCCGGATGCCCATAAACGTGACACCTTCGACACCTAAACGGGATATTCTCGTAATCCAAGGTCTGTGTAATGGGATCAGGACCCCATTCCAATACAATTGACTCTGCCAAACCCTCCCGTATATTCAAATTAACCAGGATTCGTGCCACCCTTTTCACCTTTGTTTCAAGAAAAGATAAGTTCGCTTCCAGAAACTGACCAAGGATATCACCAATCCTTCTAAAATGATAAATATCCCAGAAGTGAAGGGGAAGAGCTGGTAATTTCACCCAAACAGGAATAACGTCCACCCGCTCTTTGCTGGCGTCGAAAAGAGGGTTCCATGGCTTCATAAGAACCGGAGAGTGATCAATATGCCAACATTTTGAAAGGAGCCAACCAGCATCCTCCTCCGTCTGCATATTAATGGCAAACCAACCTCTGTTCAGTAGCTCGACCTCCGGAACATACCCAAAGTGTTTGCCCCAAGAAACTGTAGCCCAGGCTTGAATGGTCTTATCAGAGAAATTTCGCCCCAAAACCCGACCAACCAGCGAACATTTTGACATTTTCAATATGTTATCCCAGACCAAATCTTCACCAACAACATAATTCCGCACCAGTTTCTTCTTTATCCAGTTTTTTCGTCGTCCCTTCGAAGAACCATGAACCCCGACTCGATTTTTAACCGAAGCGCCCACCTCCGCATCACAAGCAACCGAAGGATGCCGAAAGGAGGAACCAAACCCCCGATGCTCAGCAGAGGCTAAAGGAACCCTCCTTTCCTCCACCAAAGAATCACCACTAGAACCCTGACCCTGCAAAAACGGACCACAATCCTCTTCAACAATCACCGGTTCGCATCCAGCCACAGGCCCCAAACCACGCTCCAAAGAAGACGCCGGAAACCCTAAACAAGGAAACTCCGCATCCGACCATCTATGTGACCCCAAACCCTCACTCCACTGAGCAATGGTCGCCGCATCCAAATCTTGAACCACCAGTGATGAAATAGGAAAAGTTAACCCCGCAGCCGACCAGCAAGAAGAGCCCAACAAACCCTCATTCAGCTGAACAGAGGACGCCACAGCCGTAGCTTGTGCCACCGGAGAGGAAACAGGGCAAAAAGACTGAGAAGGAACAGCCGACCCTAGCAACGGACCCGGAACCTGTTCATCTGGTCCCAGCCTAGGGATATCCACAAGCTAGCCCAAAAAACCACCACCTGTCACCTTCCATATATCAATGCTCTCCAGCCTATCACTGGAGTAATCAACAGCCTCCTGTTCCTCCATAATAGGCATCGTGACAAAAAAATAGCCCCACAATAAACGCCAAACCACACACAAAACCAAAAACCAGACCCGAAAACCACTGCCCAGTCCAGAAAAAAACCCTAAACCACAGTTTTGAAACGCCGGCGACAGTCCAAACTACCACCAGAACATGAACGCCCGACGAAAAAGTAACAGGAAGAATTACGTTAAACAAGAAACCTCCGTCTCAAAACATCCAGCACATAATACTAAATATATTTTGCAATACATAACAAATTAAATGATTATGTACTATTTGATTTCTAGTATTCCTATGGAGAGTGCTGATAGTCAACCATATACACATCCATTGGATCTTGTTGAATAGAGTCCTCTTTGTTCTCCAAAGGCATGGAACACACGTATATCATGAAATTTGAGGCAATAATTGGGTAATATTGGGCATGCTTGTGATCATATATCTTAAATCCAAGCATAAATGATCACAAGAGAGAATGAAATATAATTTATGTAGTTGTAAGAGAGCATCTGTCTTGGGTAGTCTCTAACAACTACATAACTTATATTGCATCTCTCTTCTTAGGCATGAATTATCCTAGTTGCTGAAAATATGAAGATCCTATTATCAACAATTAGGTCCTCATGCCAATGAAGAAACTTATGGATATATAGGATCTCACAATAGGGATAATGACCCATGTGAATATGACCTTCAATGACTTTTAGCCACTAGAAATTAATTTCAACAGCAACCTCAACAACAAGGAAAAACCCTTCATTGTTTCCCTCAATTTTCCAACGAATTACTTCAAACAATAAAATGTTCTCAACATGGAAGTTGAGCCTAGGATTAACTCAAATTTTGGAGGGAGGCCTATTTTAAATATCTTGACCAATATTGTAGTTGCATGTAACACTATCAATGCATGAAGGGTGAGTTCAATTTCCATTGAGAGGCCATATATATACTTCGTAAAATACAAACATGAAGCACAATAACCATATGTTTGAATTGGGAAGGTGTTGAGGTTTCCAGGCCAAACGCCAAACTATCGGTCCAACCTACAAGAAGCATGAATGAACCTACACCTAATTTTTTCCTGCAATATTCACAATCCCACTTGCACTTACTTAGCATAATATCGAACTCCACTTGATTATGCCTGCCCTTGGAGTGTGCAAGGGTACTTCTAAAGTTATGAAAGTTGGAGTTGTGATTTGATTTCCACCTTTTGATTTCCTTGAAACATGATATCCATGCAAAATTTTGGTTGAGGCATTCAATTGAAAAAATAAGGCATTGGAAGAAGGAGAAACCCCCACTTTTTGAAACATTCACTTGGTGAATTTGGAGGCCTCGTTTGCTAGGTGATAAACTTGGTTATTCTAAACTCTTAATATATAGATGAAACTCTTATCCCCCAAAGTGATTGGTTTTTGCTTGTATTTATTGAATGATCCTAGCAAATTCGCCATCCATTAGATATGAGGGCCTTCACATATACCTTATGACAATTAATGAATCTCCTATGATTTAAAGATTCTATTTCTCTTGGATTCCAAGATTCAGAGGCCTTGGAAGATAGAAAGTGTTTTGGCTTGAAAATAAGTGGCTATTTCCGATCCCCATTCAAAACTTACTTATAGATTTCCATCAGGGTCAAAGATGACCACCCTTTCCCTCTCGCTGCACCTAACACCTTAATTGTTGGTATATGTAATATCCCAACTGATATTCTACCTTTATACTAACAGATAATGATGATTGTTTGTTAGTTTATATGTTTCAGGTGTGTATGATAACATAATTTTATTTGCATGCAAAACTGGTTACATGCCCAAAAACCATAAATATGACAAAAATGGAGATAAAATAGGAAATAGGCTTCAATAAGATTATAGTAACATACCAATATTTATAGTTGTGATGGTTCTTCAGTATATAATATACATGCATGCCATGCATCAACTCTAACTCCAAAAACGTGTCGCTGTGTTAGGGTGATTCTCCCATTCAAGGAAAACGTCCCCTCTTGGATGATGATCTGCTCGTAACTGCTTCAACACTTGATGGATGGAGTTAAGACTTTCCAAGTATGGTTGTATTTCTCTCCTGATGACTTTGGTGGATTCATGCAGAAATTTGGAATCCTTCTTGGACACTAGTGAATTGGTTCTTTAGAATAGTGAGATGCCCTCTCTCCCACATGTGTTTGCTTGTAACTTCTTCAATGGTGCAAGAGATGATCTGATAATTTCCAGGTATAATGATACGTTCCTTTCGGAGTGAATGGAAGAGACATGTGAAAGGAATGAGGTATTTCTAAAGCAAGGCAAATTGTTCCCAATGTTTCCAGCTATTTCCTAGTAGTAAAACATGACCCCTGTAATATTGTCCTTCTTTGTATGCTAGATCTATGCAGAAGAATGAATGTTTTGAAGAGATAATGATAGATCTAAGTGATATATATGGAAGTGATTAGGGAAAATAGATTTCACTATCGAAAACACCTATTAGTTAATGGCTTGCGCCCTCAACCCCAACTTGTTGTTGCTATTGCTCTCAACACCAATCTCCAAAATGAATAATGATAATAGATTCCTTTTTGGTTCGACTTATCTTCTTATATAGATTTTAGGGTTTGCATGCATGCAATATGAAATAAGGCCCGCATGCTTTTTTATATCACCTCTCATGCCCTTCTTTAATAGACTGATGACCTAATGATATTGAATAAATGTTCCTTTATGTTCCTGGTATTAAATATCCCCAATCAATTCCATTTTTATTGATCCCCGCTCAACCCTATGGGATTTAAATAGGTTAATGGGTGTCTCAGAGGCTTATTTAGAAGAGTACATTACAATCCTCCCCACTTGAAATTGATTGTCCTCAAGCAACTGTAAACCAGGTTGCTGCAATACTTGTTCTCCTTCCCATGTGGCATCTTCAATAGGCAATTATTTCCATTGTACCAAGTACTCTTGAATTACCTTGTTTCTGAGTTTCCTTTCTCGAACCTGTAGAATCTTTTCTCAAATCATCACTAGGAGTCCTTCATCATCTATGTAGGTAAATCGGTGGATAGAGCAAAGTGTTGCCCCACAATTTTCTTCAGATTTGATACATGAAATACATTATGGATTTTACTTTCCTCTGGAAGCTCCAGTTCATAGGCCACCTCCCCAGCCTTTCTGACTAATTTGTAAGGACCATAAAAGCAAGGTTTGAGTTTCTTAGCCCCTTTTTTCTTGAGTGAAGATTGTATGTAAGGTTGTAGCTGCAAGTATACCAATTCTCTTACCTCAAAACTATGCTTGACCTTCTGTCTATCCGCATACAATTTTTGTTGGTTTTGTGCTTTCTATAAATTCTCTTTTAGCACCTTAGTAATATCTTGATTGTCCTGTACCCAATATTTTGCCTTAGGTTCTCTGCTATCTCCGAAGACTAAATCTGCAAATTTTAGTGCCTGATAGCCATATAAATCCTTGAAAGGAGTCATCCCAATAGCCATATGGTGTGTGGTATTATATAAGTACTCACCTAGGTGTAGCCATTTAATCCATGTCCTTTGTTTCCCTGCTACATAATTCCTTAAATACCCCTCAATCCATTTGTTGACTATTTTTGTTTTTCTATCACACTGAGGATGATAACATGTGCTAGTATCTAATTTTGTCCCCACTGATATGAAAATATCCTGCCAGAAGGCACTAGTGAATTTACTGTCTCGGTTACTGACAATAGTCTTAGGTAGTCCATGTAGTATGAAAACTTCTCAAAAAACAAGTCTGCTACTTGTGATGTTGAATAATCAGAAGGAATGAAAAAAAAGTGAACAAATTTTGTTAACCGGACTACTACCACATATAATAAATCTTGTCCATGTACCTTGGGTAAACCTATAATGAAGTCCATCGAGGTGCTCTCCCATTTCTACTCAGGTATAGTTAATGGCTGAAGTAACCCTGCCAGATGGGTGTGTTCAATTTTATTCTATTGGCACACACTGCATTCTCAAACATGTTGTATTACATCTTCCTTGAGGCCTTTATAGAAGAACCTCTCTCTAATATATCTATAAGTTTTCAAGAAACCCTGAAGCCCTGATAATGGTGAATCATGCGATGCATGTAAAACCTTTTTCTTTAAAGTTGATTTTGGAACTAGGTATATCCTATTCTTGTAGTAAATGATGTCATCGATCACCCTCTACCCATCATCCTGTATTTGTCCATCTAATAACTTCTAAGTAAATTTATTTTTTGAATATTCAACCAAGAGATGAGACCTCCATTAGATAGATATACTCATGAGTGATAAAGAGGTTGGTCGTCTCGATAATGCATCCACTACAACATTGTTTTTCCCTTTACATATTCTATTTCAAAGCCATAAGCCTGGACCTTGCTGACCCATTTTTGTTGTCGTTCATTCAACTCTTTTTGTTCTAAGAAGTATTTAAGGTTGTTATGATCTGTCTTAATTTTAAACATGCTTCCTACCAAATACTACCTGAATTTTGCTAAGGCATGTAAGATCACTAGCATTTACTTGTCACATATAGAGTAGTGGTGTTCATAATATTTAAGTTTTCTTCTTTCAGAGGTGATTAGGTGATGGTTTTGTATCAATATTGCACCTATTCCTTCCCCTGAAGCATCACACTCTACTACAAATGGCTGAGTGAAATCGGGTAATGCCAAAATGGGACATGAACTCATAATTTTTTCATCTTTTCAAATGTTTGTTACATTTTTGGTGTAGGCCAATCCAACATAGGTCTAATTTTTTCCATATGAACCTGTACTCCATATGTTCTTATTACATGCCCTATATATAATATTTCTTGCATACCAAACTCACATTTAGACATTTTGGAATTAAGGGATTGTTCTTCCAGAATCCTCAGTACTTCATTTTGGTGTCTCAAATGTTCTTCCCAAGTTTTACTGTAAATTAAAATGTCATCAAAGAACACAAGTAAAAATTTACGCAACTGAGCCTTGAAGGTGTGGTTCATGCAAGATTGGAAATTTGTTAGTGCAATGGTGAGTCCAAAAGGCACGAATAAGAACTCATTATGACCAAAGTGGCAACAAAAATCTGTTTTTCCAATATCTTGATCCCTTGCTCGGATATGATGATACCTTGATCGGAGATCAATTTTTGAGAAGTACTTCGCCCCCTGTAATTCATCCATTAACTCATCTTATGGGAATGGGGTACCCGTTCTTGATAGTTTTTTTGTTGAGGGCCTTGTAATCGATACACATTTGTAAGGTGCCATCTTTATTTTTTACCAATACTACTAATGATGCAAATGGTTTAGAACTTGGTCGTATATAACCTAACTCCAGTAATTCCTTAATTGTTTTTTCTATCTCATCTTTGTGCCTTTTGGGATTCCTGTATGGAGTGGTGATGATTTCATGTGTTCCCTCCTCTAACTCAGTAATGTGCTCGAACCCTGTGTCTGGCAGTCGACTTGCTAGAATATATATGAATACTCTCTCATGTTTTTATAGCAATGCTTGTATATCTACTATATGTTGGGTGTTGTTATCTAGAGGATTCTGAAAAGTGACAAAACATTATGTTGACCACTGTATGTCCCCCTGTTTAAGCACGCCCTCCATCCCCTGTGAGGATAATGGCTTGGGGGATAATTGTTCATACCCCTCAAGACTACCCTCTTGCCATCATATCCATGAAATTCCATTCCCATGGTCCTATAATCTATAGTATACTTCCCTATAGAATAAATCCATTGAAACCCTAATACTACATTTGTTTATGCTACATTTACCACATAAAAGGAGTATGTCATATTATAGTTTCCCAGTATGACATTTAGTTTTGGAATCCAATGGTTGCATTCCATGTTGTTATTTCCTGCTACTGCTACTGTGAAGCCTTCGAATTCCTCTATCTGAATACCCCGCCTAGTCACTCATGCTGCATTTATAAAGTTGTGGGTTACCCCACCATCAATCAATACACCTACCTTGTGGCCCTGTACTACTGCCCTGACTCGAAGAGTATGAAATATGGGTACTACCGATAATGTAGCAATAACTCTGCCCTTGGACTCTTCCTGAAGTGACTCCTCCTCTGATGTTCTAAGCTCCTATGTTGCTCCCTATTCGAGCTTATCTTTGTCTTTGCCACTATCTGAGTAGACTTCTATATAGTGATCTTTAGTTTCCCCTACGCACGTGCGACCTAGAATGCATGGTTCCTAACAAGTGAAGAATAATTTATTTTTTCTGAGTTCCTTCCTAGTGTCATCATCCATCCATTTTTTCTTCGACCATTCTTACTGTAAGGGTTTCTTCTCTTGATTTTTAAATGGGAAATTTGTCTTAACCAGAAACCTGTTCATGGAAACTAAATCTTGTAAGTATTGGGTTCTATTGATGTCATCATGTAAAGTGGATGGTTTGTAGGATTTCATCCACCCCCATAAAGGTTTAGTCAATGCTTCTGTAAATAACATAACCAAACTGCTCTCAGATAGATCCATCACCATAACTTCCACTCTCTGGAAATATGATATGAAGTTATCGACACTGCTAGTTTGCTTGAGCTGAGCTCGCTCTCTAAAATGTATCTCAGGGTCCCTCTTATCAAACCGCTCCATGACCCTCTGTGTGAAATCATTGTATGAAGTGATGGTGTTGTGACCCAATGTCATTAACCCATGGTACCACCACTCATGAGCCTCTTCATCCAAATGTAAGGTATCCAATTTAATGGCATCTGTCTCTGTCATAGGGTTGAGCTGGAAATAAGTATCCAACTTCTGGACTCATATTCTCACCGAACAACTGTAAGTTCCGCCAAAATTAGGAATGGTCAACTTGCCCATGATCTTCTGTAATTCATAGTTCCTGATTTAACCCTCTGTCAAAATTCCTTGGTCGGTTCTTTCTTTTCATATTGGATAAGTCTGAGAATGACATAGCTTAGTGGAACTCATCTCCCAAATCCTTGTATTCCTGTAGATATGCCCCAAATGGTTCATTGGGTTCAGTTGGTATGATTGGTCCTGTGATGGCATTCTCTAGAAAGTGAGGCATTGTAGGTCGGGAAGGTTTATTGTATACTTGAGGAGTGTTCTACATATGAGTGTACAATTTTCCTACTACTACTGGTGGATTCTCTATTTCCATGTGAAATTGGTAGATTGTTCTAACCCTGCTTTGGCTTAATAACCAACCTTTTTATAGCATGTAACATCTCTTTATGTCCCTTAGATAAGTCATTTAAGTCACTAACCAAGCTTTGAAATGCCATCCTATCTTCATCTTCCCCTGTTCCCTTTCCTCTGTCAAAGTGTATCCATGTTCGATCCATGTCTGGATATGTCTTCCAATTTAATCTCTTCAAATTCCAAATCCTTTGTGTACATGCCCTTCCTTCTTCTATAAGTCACAAAAGCAGTTTCTTATGGATTCATTTACTGTTCATGTTCAAGCCCATAGTTGATGAGGAACATGCTCTCATACCACTGTAATATCCCAATTGATATTCCACCTTTAAGATGACAGATAATGATTATTGTTTACCAATTTATATGTTTCAGGTGTGTATGATAACATAATTTGATTTGCATGCAAAACATATTACGTGCCCAAAACCCTAAATTTGACAAAAATGGAGATAAAATAGGAAATAGGATTTAGTAAGATTATAGTAACATACCAATATTTATAGCTGTGATAGTTCTTTAGTATACAATAGATATGCATGCCATGCAACAACTCTAACTCCAAAAACGTGTTGTTCAGTTCAGGTGATTCACCCATGCAAGGAAAATGTCCCCTCTTGGATGATGATTTGCTCGTAATTGATTCAATACTTGACAGATTGAGTTAATACTTTATAGGCAAGGTAGTATGGATCTCCTGATGACTTTGGTGGATGAATGCATAAATTTGGAAGCCTTCTTGGACACTAGCGAATTGGTTCTATGGAATAGTGAGATGACCTCTCTCCCACACGTGTTTAGTTGTAATTTCTTCATTGGTGCAAGAGATGATCTAATAATTTTTAGGTATAATGCTATATTCCTTTAAGAGGGAATGGAAGAGACATGCAGAAGGAATGAGGTCTTTATAAACCAAGGCGAATTGTTCCCAGTGTTTTCAGCTATTTCCCAGCAGTAAAATGTGACCCCTGTAATATTGTCCTTCTCTGTATGCTATATCGCTACAGAAGAATGAATGTTGTGAGATAATGATATATTTGAGTGATCTATTCAGACTTGATTAGGGCAGATAGATTTCATTGCCGAAAACACCTATTAATTTAGTGGAAGAATTATGCAAGTAAAACGATAAGAAGACAAATGACATACAAAAGATTATAACAAATGGTAACAAAAAAATAGACTCTTGGGCACACAAAGAAGAAGAAAGACACATGATTATGACATATTAATAGTCAAACATAAATTGACACAACAAAACCAAAGTAAAGAAGAGTGAAATAACATCAAAGAAATGCATGGAAATATCACAAAAAGGAATATAACTTGTAAAAAAAAACTGAACAAATTAAGCAAACATCCTTAAAACATGAAATATATCTATTAATATATTTATTTTATGATATATCATGGTTCTATGTTAAATTTAGGACATGAAAAAAGGGCTTGATTAGCCTTAAGCGAAAGTATTAAAATTGTCTGAAAAAATTATTGTCCTGGAGTCAAGTTATCATAAAAATTGTAATTGGGTATATGGATGTAAGATTTAGTAAGCTATGGGTACACCATTTGTTTTTTTAAAAGATCTTGTAAGACCTAGACAAGGGCATGCTATAACCCCCTAGTGGTAATACCTAGAAAACAAAATGCTTTTGCAGTAAGACTTGTGACAAACCATTTCTAGGCATGCATGTTTTCCATGGCATATTAGTGACTATTGTGAAGAAAGTACCTATAGATATAATATATATACTAACAAGTAATAGACATGTAGGTGTTAGATATATTTGTATTATATTTTAATTTGTTAATGGGATGATGTTATTGATGAAACTTTCTAACTTAAGGTGGTGATGAGGGTGAGAAGTCGAGATGAGCATGAGATAGATTTGGGACCAAATTTCTCTCATATTCAAGGGAAGTTGTAAATTTTGAACTCAACAAAAGTTGTTGACAAACCATGTATAAGAAAATGTTTTCTAGATAATGAGTGCAAATAGTAGTTGAGGATTAATGCATTCCAAGGGATGGTTACCTTTTTATATGGACCTTGACAAAAAAAAAATGTTTATTTTATAGGTGTGGGTGCAAGATTTAGTTTAAATAAAGTCC
This sequence comes from Pseudotsuga menziesii, assembly GCA_001517045.1. NCBI lineage: Eukaryota > Viridiplantae > Streptophyta > Pinopsida > Pinales > Pinaceae > Pseudotsuga > Pseudotsuga menziesii. The sequence goes on from LPNX010246415.1 coordinate 502,482, forward strand.
AAAGGTGAAAATTGGAGAAGACTACTAATAGAGTTTGAATAAATACAATGATATTAGATGGAGATTGAACTAGATGAAAATACCACAAAATAGGATTGAAGAAGAAACCAAGATGAAGATTGAAAAATGAATCACAAATATTTGTTAAAGGTTAGTATTGAGGTTTAACTTCTAGTTGTGATTATTGTTGTCTAAATTATGTGGTTTCATAAACACATTATAATACATAATGATGTAGCTCATGAATAATATCTATGTACAAAATAGATAACGAGGATAGCGAGAGAAGTCGGGGGATCATAAATTAACAGAAGAAGTTGAAATATTCATGGCGATTGGATTATAAACATGTCTTAAGATTGTCAATTGGGTCTATCTCAAGTGGTTGTAGGATGGAGTGTTATCCTCCCCACCTAGGTTCTATTCCCTTAAGTGGCATGTTAATCTCATGTTAAGTATATTGTTGTATTGGCTTCATGCCATGTTGTTGACTTGGTATTGTGTCCTAAAGAATCTAGGGTTTACCTTAGGTACTATATTAAAAATGATGGGAAGTGCTTGAGAGGTTTTCCTTGGGAAATTCACTTAGCAAAAAAAACATCTTAATATAGCCGAAGGGGTAAGCTCCACTGGTTGTCGCTAATATTGCTAGGCATTTGGCTAATTCTATGCCAATAAATGCTCGGTTGAAATCCCTATAGGTGAGGTGCACTAGTCTATGCCAATGCGTTTACTAGAGATGTCATCCATGGATATGGAGAAGCATCCCTCGTGTTTCCTCATGAGGTTTTCATTGAAAAAAATGTCTTAGTATGCCATAATGTTATGGTCTCTTAATGTTGTATAAAGGGACTTAATGTACATTTAAAGACATACATGGATAATGGAATGATTTATGGAGTTTCTCCAATGTTAATTCCAATGTCCATTCCTTATATGTGTCATTGAAATTGTATAGTGTGCATATTAAATCCCAACATTGACTTTACTTTAGATGCATAAGGAATATGTTCCTTGGAATCTTGGTGCAAATTGAAAAGAGAAACCATTTCTTTCTTATATGTTCACAAAATGAGAAATGTTAATATTCTTGAAACCTTTGATAAGTCTTTGAGATTTATGTTTTGAAATTAGGGATAAGGGTGGAGGATATTTTTGTATTGTTTACCAAATAGGCTTGTTTGTCTTTACTTATTATGCATTGATTATTGTATTGTCGGTCGTTTGTATCACAATACCACAACTTAGGATTACCAAAATGATACAAGATATATCTAGGTGTGCAACATCAAACTCTAATTAATACAATCCATTGTGGTGGTGAACTTTTCCTTGAATTAGGTTTGATGCACAAGTCCTTAATCTTACTAAGTTAGCCCTAGGAGTAGGGCCCAAGATGCACAATTGTGGACAAGTTATGCTCATTAATTGTTCCCTCCTAATTTAAGCCTTGTTTATAACAGAAATTTTATACTATAATGATAACCTCCAATATCTTGAAGGAATTCCTCTTTCCACTTGTAGAGGGGGATATTCTACAATATCATTCATAATAGGATTTGAAGAAATGGACATTGAAGTAGGATTAAATTAAACCATGATTTAAAAAATAGGCTAACTTTGTTTGAGAATCAAGGTCCCTCCTTTATGACCTTTTTGTTGTAAGAAGGGACATGATGTACATTTGAATACATAAATGGATAAGGAAATGATTTCTTAGAAAATGGAGTTTCTCCACTGTCAATTCCAATGTCCATTGCTTATGTGTGTCATTGAAATTGTATGTTGCGGATATTATATCCCAACATTAACTTTACTCAACTAAGTAGATGCACAAGGATGGTCCTTAGAATCTTGATGTAGATTGGAAAGAGCAACCCTTTCTTTTATTATATGTTCACACAATGAAAAATGTAAATTTTCTCGAAACCTTTAATAAGTCTTTGAGATTTATGTGTTGAAACTAGGGATAAGGGTGGAGGATCTTTCCATATTGTTTACCAAATAGGCTTGTTTGTCTTTAATTAATATGTATTGATTCTTCTATTGTTGTTTGTTTGCATCACAATATCACAAGTAAGAATTATCAAAATGACACAACATATATCTAGGTGTACAACATCAAACTCTACTTTGTCAAAATAATCCATTGTAATGGTGAACTTTATCTTGAATGGTGTTTGATGCACAATTCCTTATTCTTACTAAGCCAACCCCAGGAGTAGGGCCCATGATGCACAATTATGGACAAGTTATGCTTGTTGATTGTTGCCTCCTAATTTAAGTCTTGTGTATGCCCAAAATTGTATACTACAATGGCAACCTCCAATATCTTGAAGTATTTCGTCTTTCAACATGTAGAGGGGGAGATTCTACAATATCACTTAGAATGAGATTTGAGGAAATGGACATTGAAGTAGGATTAAATTGAACCATGATTAAAAAAAATGTTAACTTTGCTTGAGAATCAAGGTCCATTTTCTATGAACTTTCAATTGTATAAAAGGACCTAATGTACTTTTGAAGACATACATGGATAATGAAATGATTTCTTAAAAAATGGAGTGTTTCCCTCATGGAGTTTCTCCACTATTAATTCCAATGTCCATTGCTTATGTGTGTCATTGAAATTGTATGTTTCACATACTAAATCCCAACATTAACTTTACTTGATGAGATTCTCAAAACCTTTGATAAGTCTTTGAGATTTCTGTGTTCAAACTAGGGATAAGGGTTGTGGATATTTCTGTATTATTTGCCAAATAGGTTTGTTTGTCTTGAATTACTATTTATTGATTCTTGTATTGCTGATAGTTTGTATCACAATACCAGAACTAAAGATTACAAAAAATGACACAACATATATCTAGGCGTATATCATCAAACTATACTTTGTCAATATAATCCATTGTGATGGCGAATTTTACCTTGAATTGGGTTTGATGCACGAGTCTTTATTCTTACTAAGCCAACCCTAGGAGCAGGGCCCATGATGCACGATTTCCGACAAGTTATGTTTGTTGATTGATGCCTCCTTATTCTAATCTTGTTTATTTCCAAAATTGTATACTATAGTGATAACCTCCAATATTATGAAGGGTTTCCTCTTTTCACTTACAGAGGGGGAAATTCTACAATTTCATTCACAATGGGATTTGATGAAATAAACATTATAGTAGGATTAAATTAAACCATGATTAAAAAAAGGGGTTAACTTTGCTTTAGAATTAAGGTCCCTCCTCCATGACATTTCTTTGGTATAAAAGGGACCTAATGTACATTAGAAGACACACAAGGATATTGACATGATTTCTTAGAAAATGGAGTTTTTCCCTATGGAGTTTCTCCATTATTAATTCCAATGTCGATTGCTTATATGTGTCATTGAAATTGTGTGTTGCATATATTAAGTCCCCACATTAACTATACTCAACTATGTAGATGCACACGGATTGTCCTTGGAATCATGGTGCAAATTGGAAAGAGCAACCCTTTCTTTCTTATATGTTCACAAAATGAGAAATGTAAATTTCTTGTAATCTTTGATAAGTCTTTGATATTTCTGTGTTGAATCTAGGGATAAGGGTGGTGGATCTTTCTGTATTATTTACCAAATAGGCTTGTTTGTGTTTAATTACTATGTGTTGATTCTTGTATTGTTGGTTGTTTGTATCACAATACCACAACTAAGGATTACCAAGAATGGCACAACATATATCTAGGTGTACAACATCAAACTCTACTTTGTCAATATAATCCATTGCGACGGTGAACTTTACGTTGAATTGGGTTTGATTTACAAGTCCTTATTCTTACTAATACAACCTTAGGAGTAGGGACCACGATGCATGATTGTGGACAAGTTAGGCTTGTTGATTGTTGCCTTCGAATTTAAGTCTTGTTTATTGTCAAAATTGTATACTATGGTGATAACCTCTAATATCTTGAAGGATTTCCTCTTTTCGCTTGTAGAGGGGGAGATTCTACAATATCATTTAGAATGAGATTTGAGGAAATAGACATTGAAGTAGGATTAATTAAACCATGATTAAAAAAAGAGGTTAACTTTGCTTGAGAATCAAGCCGCCCCCCTCTCCCCCCTCCCCCTCCCCCTACCCCTCCCCCTCCATGACATTTCCATTGTCTTTTTGGTTTCTAAAATAAGCAATAAAGAAATCTACGCAACAAAACTTAACATATATGTTGGATTCCAGTTGAATTATATATATATATATATATATATATATATATATATATATAACATTTTCGTTTAGTTCTTGACAAGCTTGTTGATTTGTTATGATTGAATTCATAACACAAAGGTGCATTTAACATTCTTCTCATGAAAGACCTTATTCATGGAGACTTCCTTTCTAAAGAGGGATCACTTTGTTTTGCAACATGTCTTTAAAGGATAGAGGTTTCACACATCATGGAGGAGGTTTTTCCTTTATCTCCCTTGCATTGGTTGAAAATGTGACTTCCTTAAAAAAAACTTTATTATATGGAATAATTTTAAAGGTGAAAGATGACCTCACCATGTTTTTTCCTAACCATGATGAACATAACAATGACAAAGAAATAAAAAACAATCACTAAGAAAAACCTAGCAATAATTCCAAAATTCCACATGAGATTTATAGATAGATAGAACACTACTGCCTGCTCTTTTTTCTTTCATGTAATATATCTCAAGAGAAATCACTTGGGCACTTCCCCTCATTCCAAGGATGGTCCCAAGGTCACAAAGCCATATCAACAACTCATGAATAAATCATATATAAATCATCAATTATCAACTCAGTAAGAACAAACATGTTACCAAATAAAATTTAAACTCGAGTGGAGAGAATAACAACTTTTCCTTATAACTATCCGAACCACACCCAATTAACAATAACACTATTACTAACTCCATACTAATATATTTATTAAATAAAAACAATGATGCTCACACAAACAAACCAACCATGTATACACTTTTTAAACCCAAGAATGAAACTCAAGAACTCCCATCCCTTTATATTCATAATGTCAAACCTTGGAAAAAAAATCTATCAAACTTAATCGACTTATATATAGCCACTTTATTTTAAACCCAATTCATTAATTTGGCGATAACCGATCATAGCCACTCATTGTGAGGCAACAAAATCTGTTTCTCTTCGGAAAATCCACATTATCCATGTTCTAATATAAAATAACTCCTTCAAGAAGATACCTTGGAACACAACGTTCTGTCCAATAACATATTCTCCCTGTCCTTATTATGGCCATATTTTTTTTTCCACAGAAAAAAAATCGTAATTTATATACAAAAGTACAAATTACATTCTTCGGATGGAACAAATTCACAAATGAAATTTGTCCATGCTCCCATAGTGTCTCGAGAATTCAAAAGAATTCTTTACAAAGGATCATCTCAAAATGTAGATAATCATATAGACTCATACCCTACTGAAACATACACAGAGATTCAGTTCGCCAAAAAAGTATTATTATCCACAAATTCTTAAAAACATTAAAGTCTATACAAACCATAAACTGTGTGGATTTTCAAAATACACCACTAACAACCATCAAAATCCAAATAGATCATAAAATCTTGCTCAAAAAAATTCATTCCTCATATAACACCACTAAACAACCATCAAAATGTCTTGCCCTCCCCCAATTGTTCCCTATCATTGGTGAGGTAAATGCATCAAGAGCCCGACTATTTGAAAAAGAGAAGCGTAGCTCAGGTTATAACTTACTTGAGTATAGCTATTTTAGGTTCATACAGTATAGGGATAGGGTATAACCTTTCATTGAGTGCGAGTCACTTTATAAGATCAAGTAAGGAAATAGGATTATTTAGAAGGGTGTCGGGGTTAAGACCTTACCGCAAAGAAAGCCTTTACCATGAGCGAACTTTCGCCATGCCATATGAGAGGAGGTTATTCCATAATTTTCTGCATAGATATGGACAATTCTACCTTTCCTGTTTCTAAGCAGTCCACCCCACTCTAAATGAAATAGGAAATTAGTAAGACTCCAGTGGGGAACCAAAGGAGCGGAGGCTCGACAAAATGAATGGGTCAAAACAGCCATCAAAATGTCTTGCCCAAGAATCTGAATGGATCAAGTCTTTAGCTCGAAACCCAAACATACTTTTGCCAAAAAAGTATTATCCACAATTTCTCAAAGACTTTATGGCCATATACTACCTTGGGTAGATAAACCTTGGAACACGACATTCTGTCCAATGATATATTCTCGTTGTCCTTATTATGGCCAAATACTACATTGGGTAGATAAACCTCGGAACACAACGTTCTCTCCAATGATATTTTCCTTGTCCTTATTATGGCCATATACTACCTTCGTTTGATAAACCTTTGAACACAACTTTCTGTCCAATGATATAGTTCCTTGTCCTTATTTTGGCATTATACCAGGTTTCTTCCGTTAGAAAATATATTTTATGGATTTAGTTTTTATGAACCAATAATTGCACGCCACTTTTCAGGGACAGTTGAATATCACAACGTGAAGGAGAAGCGACGGTGACATTCCCAATTATTCTGTTGTTTTCACGGCGGAATTTCCGCTCGTGTAATTATCATATAAACTGTCTGTTAAAATGGCGAAGTCCGTTGGGCTGTTTTCATGGATTTCTACCGCCCAATTCCTACCACATTGCTGGGCAAATCAATTTACAGATACCCAATAGAAATTCAATGCAGGAATTTCCGACTGCTTAACCTGCCTCATCATTCCAGCAAGTTTTACAGGAAATTGCAGGCCAGCAGAAGTTTTGAGAATAATTTTATTACATATACGAGAATGTCTTTGCCAATTGCAGCAACTTCCACGTCTGGTGAGTTGGGTTTTGGATAATCAAAGATAGTTTGTATTGTTGAGTTTAAGCTGAGATTGGAACTTGAAATTGTGTCGATTGGTTGTGTTTTACTGGTATTTTTTATTCATATTCTTGGACCAATTTCAGAAAAACAAGAATTTCTGAAGTTGGGTAATGAGTATTGTACGCCTCTGTGAAGTATGCTGATCTTTTTTCTCCCTATTGTGATTGCTATTGTTTTTTTTTCCAGTTCAAAGACCATGCCCGATTCATAAAATAAGGAAAAATAAGGAAGATAGTGTAAAGGAAGGACAAGGGAATGTTAGAGTCTTTTTACATAGTTTGCATCTTTTATATATATGTTTTGTTTTCCAAAGGAAACCTTGGGGAGAAATCTAAGGGATGTTTATCCACATGCTTGGTATTTCTAGTAAATCTTAAAATATGGCACCTCACCTCATCCATGTGGATTTGAACCTGACACTTGCTGACATGGAACTAGCCAAAAACCCAACAATATGACAATTTGGTATTTTTAGTAAATCTTAAAATATGGCACCTCACCTCACCTATGTGGATTTGAACCTGACACTTGCTGACATGGAACTAGCCAAAAACCCAACAACATGACAATTGGCTGATTATATATATATATATTCAAGCTCAATTGTTATTCCAAGCTTATTAGACATCCATGTTTTCACAGTGGTTTATGCTTATTAGACCATCCGTGCTCTCACAGGTTTAAGAGAGCTGCTCTGGCCGCTTAAAAACCTTCTATACTCATGGCATATCATTTTCAATTTTGCTTATAATGCTCCTGCCATACACTCTCTAGTTGTTAAAAGGTAGACAAGTTCCCAGGGAGGGACTGCTTCCTGCCAGCAGGTTTCTCAAACCTAGACAAGTTCCCAGGGACTGCTTCCTTCCAGCAGGTTTCTCAAACCTAGACAAGTTCCCAGGGACTGCTTCCTTCCAGCAGGTTGCTCTACCACTGAGCTACATGCCCTTTTCATGCAGAGGCACGGTTTGATGTCAAGGTGTAGATCGCTACCTCCAACACAAAATCACCCTCCCCAAATGGACCCAACAGAGCTGCTCCACACACCAAAAGGGAGGGTGTTAAATTGTGAAAGCCCAGTTGCATGCCTCTGCACACCGCCTGAAGAGAGGGGATGCCTAAACCATATGGGCATCCACTCAATGTTTTTTTATTCTGTTCATATGGCTCCTTCCCCCTTTTTACAAAGAAAATGCTTTTATTTTTTCTAATTAATATAACACAATATGTGCAAGATTTTTTTATACCAAAAATTATTGCTATAGGGGCAATTATCAACAGGCACTATCATCGAGAATATTAAATGACTCAGTAGCTGACCAAACTATTATCTTAAAAACCAAAATATCATAAAGCTACTTGGTGCAAGCAATAAAGTTCAAGAATACAAAAGTTAAAACTTTCATCCCAGCGAGTACAAAGATCAAGGCTATACTCATCAAAATACTAAGAGCATCAAGCAGCTGCAAGGAAGCAATAAAGTTCAAGAATACAAAAGTTAAAACTTTCATCCCAGCGAGTACAAAGATCAAGGCTATATCATCAAAATACTGAAGTCAGAGAATCAAGCAGCTGCAAGGATCAGGCCCATCTTTGTGTGTTTTGGTTCAGGAAATGTTGCTTATAGTAACTTATAGCTGTCTTTCGGCTAAGTGACTGTGCTATGAGGGGCTTTCTATGCTGTTAAAACCACCCAAGACTTGCGCCTGGCCTCATCCGCACCCACTTGACGGGTTTTCAACATTGGTCTCAGTCAGTAGAAGTTTGGTTGCCTTGCAACTTATCGTTAGACCACACACCCATAGGTTCACTGTCTTATTTTTACAAGATATTGCCAACAATGTGGTGTGCAAGGTTTTTTTCTTATGATTTGTAACTCAGACTCTTCTATTGATAATGAATGCTGTAGGCAGAAAAACGATTTTATACGATTTTCTTACAAGTCTACACGAATTTCACATATATGAGCTAATTGATTTCGGTACCTTTCAATTTATTACTGTAGCTGTCTGGTTAGAGCAGAGAGGTTGCTTTCTTATGTTTTGCAATTCAGACTGCTGTATTAATAATGCTTATTATTGGCAGAAAATGGATTTTATAGGAATTTTACAGGTCTTCATGGGTTTCACATATGTTAGACAATTGATTTTGGTACTGTTCAATTTCCAACTGTAGCTGCCTGGTTAGAGCAGATTGTATCCATATTTGCCTGTTGGTTTAATGGGTTGGAGAGTACATTTATACCTGCTATTTCAGTTTGGCTGTAAAAGCATAGGGCCGTTGTTTCAGTTTTCAATTGTATAATGACAAAAACTCATGTATGAACATTGAGTTCTCATTGTTGCAGGCATGGAAGCTGTAGGAGGTGTAGAGGTTCCAGATTCACAGTCTGTTGGCGAAAAAGATTTGCTGATTGTAGGACCAGGTGTACTAGGCCGACTGGTAGCAGAAAGCTGGCTAAAGGTATTATAATCTCAATGTTCAGAGGTGCAATTGGGAATTATTAATTCATTTACTAACTATAAAAGCATTTCTTAGCTTTCCTCTTATAGAACAATTTATTATTTTTCTTGTTTATTATAAGTTCCCCACTAATCCCTGACCAACATTACGGACATTTAGGCTCCAAGTTTACTAAAGGACCCTGATCGGCCTAAAAGTTCTATTGCCAGATTGCACCTTTTTGCATTAAACCAACTGATAATCAGTGTTATCAGAACAGGTCTGGTCCATGCAAAAGCAAAACTGGCCGACCTGGCCAGTTTCAGACCTCCAGCGGTCCAAACCGCCTACCTAGACCGGAAATGGCCAGTTCGGTACTGTACAGCTGCGGCTGCAGCCCATAAAATACATTTTTTTTTTGAAATCACAAAAAAAATCTACTCTAATCTAACCTAACCTAATCTAAACAATAATCATCAGTGACAGTAAAGGTAGAAATATTGACAAAAATTTCAGACTTTTGTCAAACACTTAGTTTACCTAGATTTCAGACTTAAAACTTGTCATTAATAAAAACACCTCTCATGCATTTAAATCAATAACCCAACAAGCTGAAACACTGAAACTAAGTCTGTAGCAGCGGAAAAATCACATAAAAAACAACAATAAACCCATAAAACAATAGAAATTTGGTCAATGTGACCTTGGAAAAACCCCACCCCGGGGAAAACCAGTCCAAGAGAAATTTTTATTGCAGCATTTATCAGGCAGAAAATTAATTTACAGCAACATTTATTTCAACATTAAATGACTGTACCAGATTCCTCGATTTCTGTGCCCATCTAACTGTACGGACTGTGCAGACTATGGATTTTTGTGCCCAAAGATTTTTTCTCCTCTTCTCGAAAATCGTGCCTAGAAAGTTTTTCTCGAAACTTGTGCCACGGCTGTATCATACGGACTATACAGAGTCAGTCAACTCAGCAGAAATAAATGCCTTAGGAAATGTGCCCAGCTCCTTGGGATTCGTGCCCTTTTCTCCTTGGGATTTGTGCCCACTCGAGAAATATTGCAGCTTCCTCTCTCTCTGCAAATAACTCAGCCAAATGCTCACTCTTGGAAATGCTTTCCTTTAACTTGTCTTGCACACTACCCTAGGCTCTCTCTTATAACTTCAGAGTGACTTTTCACCTTCCCCATTCCCTAAATCCAAAGGCCAAGATTAAATCTTGTCTTTTCAAGATCAAGGGTTGATAAACTCCCCCCCAAAAATGGTTACATTTAATTTTAATAAAGTCACCCTTACTTTATGAAACAAGTGCACTTTATCTCATAAAGTCACTTTATAAAATTAAAACGAGGGAATACTTTATAAAAAATCCCATTTACATAAGAGTCAATTTAAACTTTATAAAACAACAATACAAAGTAAAGTAGCCTAGCTAGTGCATGGTTACTTCCGCATACAAGACAAAAACATGCGTAGTGTCTCCAGAGCTAAATCTCTAACAGTAAATGGTAATATTAAATTCTTAAAGTAAAATGATAGAAAATGAAAGATAAGGAAAATGTCACTTTTAATAACATTACCATTAATTGTTTTAGGATGTTTGAGAGTGGTTACAACCTCATCGGACTTCATATGCAAAAAGTAGAATTTTAGATCCCATTCCAAATGCAATAGACTTAACAGTGTTCAAGGTATAGGATTGCAATGCTTCCACTGGATTCTATCATGCATGAGGGTAGGATATTGACATTTAATTAATTATCAATCACATCAACCCCTCTGTGTACCTCAATGTTGGTGGGGCTAATTGTTTAGCTCCTTTGTCATGACCTTAGTAAATATGTAGTATGTACCCTTCACTCAAGCAAAATTACTCATTAGTCATGCGGATTTTTTTCTATCTTTTTTTAATGCTTGGATAGGAGGTTCATCAAAATTGTAGGGTGTTGACTAATGTGCCCTTGGAGGATCAACTTTAATATTCGAGATAGAGGCTTAATAGACTTTAAAGTAGAATTTTAGATCCCATTCCAAATTCAACAGACTTAATAGTGTTTAGGGTATAGGATTGGAATGTTTCCATTGGATCCTTTCATGTATGAGGGTAGGGGATTGGCATTTAATCAAGCACATCAACCCCTTTATGTACCTCGATGTTGGTGGTGCTAATTGCTTAGCTCCTTTGTCATGACCTTAATAAATATGTACTCTTCACTCAAGCAAAATTACTTATTAGGCATGTAGAGTTTTTCCACCTTTTTTTAATGCTTGGATTAGGAGGTTTCATCAAAATTTAGGGTGTTGACTAATGTCCTTGGAGGATCAACCTTGAGATTCGAGATAGAGGCGAGGGCTAGAGCCTAGAGGTGGGGGGCACTGAGTGCTATTGACGAATAGGATCCCAATATAGGCAATGATTTTGATGATATGTAGGTATTTGCTATAGCATGAAGTTTTTAAGTTTTTTGGACTCTAGAGGCTATTTAGAGCCTCTTTGTTTATGTATTTTGGGTCAGATATAGATTGCACTCTATGTGATATTAGTTATATGCACCCTTACTTTCTGTATATATGAGAAACTTTGCATATTTGTGTACAATTGTTTGGATTTTTATGGATGCACACATGCGCGCGCATGCGCGCGCACACACACACACACATATATATATATATATTTCAAAATTTGAATATTTTATGTATTTTTTTGTCCGTTTTTTTCCGGTTTCAGTCCGGTTCATATTTTTTGGTTCTGCTGGTTTGATGACCAGTCCGGTTTTGATAACATTGTTGATAATATGAATTTAGAGTGGGGTGTAAAAGGACCTTAGCACTAAATAAATTTAATAACAGCCCTCATAACAACCCATCAATCAAGAATGAGGGATTTAGCATGATATGCAACTATTAAGTCAATATCAAAATAACCGGCTTTTCTTATTTCCAAGTTCTCCAAGAATTTCATGGAGCTATTTTTCTTTCCAAAATTGCATTATGGGAAAACCACGACGAGAAATAAATGACAGGAGAACATTTACGAGATATAGTTTAGGACCCCTGAAAACGATAATTTTGATGAGATCTAAATCTTCCATTGTGAGCAACCTGCCACATCATGGTCAATATCAGAGTATCCTGTTTTTCTTATTTCCAAGTTCTCCAAGAATTTCATGGAGCTATCTTTCTCTCCAAAAATTGCATTAAGGAAAAATCACAATGCAAAATAAATGATATGAGAACATGTACTAGATGTAGTTTCGTACCCCTGGCAATGACAATTCTGATGAAATATAAATCTTCTATTGTGAGCACCTTGCTACAACGGGGTTTGGGGCCTGATGGAGTAAAGGGGGTAGAGAAATTAAGGGTGGTTCAATTATGTATTTATGTTCTAAATACCATTAAGGATACTCAATAATCTTCATTATCTTACATCTAATCCAGGTTTCTTCATATGTGGGTGTGTGTTTGATATTGAATAAGAACAAAACTGGTTTGCGAGCATCTTACTACTCAGCAGAGAAGATTCAGTACAGAAAGAACAATCTCTTAGTCGTTTCAATTTATTACTAATGTGGTTGTTTGAACTTTAAATAATTTTTATGAATTACTTGTGTGAGTTGGCTTGATCCTGATTCATACCACCCCGGCAGTCTATGATATTTTAAGATTGCTTCAGTGGAACTAGATGTAAAATCGATGAATCTATGTTATAATCAACATGGTTAACATTTTTGTGGAAGAGAAGTATACTATTGCATGGAAAAGCCAAGGAGTTGAAAAACATGATTAGATTTGAGCAGGCTCCTGTTGTGAGGAAATCTGATGCAATGCGAGAAAGCAAAGCTCAGATCTCCCAATGGCTTGGTGGGGGCCATTGACAGAGATGCAAACAAATAACTATTCATTTTCCTAAGATATATTCAACATTTATCAAAAGTTTGAAGTAAAGGAAGGAAGAGGAGGAATACCTGTTATAGCATGGTTGCCCGTTGAGCTGTGATCTATTGATCCTTGCTTGCTTGTTGCTCCTTTTTCTCTTCGAATCATTGACAGACAATCAGAAACATACCCTTCTCATTCTTCTTAACAAAAACTAATCAAATGCATTGAAATTGAGATCCTATTCATAACCACAATAACGATGAATTGGGGGAAAACTGAATTTATTTGCATTAAAAAAGAGAAAGTACAAAACTTACGATCCTGATTGCAATTGCAGTACTGTCCTTCTCCAGAGTCGAAGTTCTCTCCTTTGCCCTTAGCCCTTGATCACCAAGGTCTTTGACAAATAGAGAATCTGCCTTTTTCTTCAGCGTTTCGGCTCTCTCAAATTTTCTCAAATCATCCCCTCAAGCCTCTACCCTAAAGGTCTATTTTAGTATTTTATAGCCTTGAATTAGTTCACATAGGTGGAGATCCCAATGCTACATGCACCTAATTAACATTTTCTCCATAATTGAGTCTTTTCCACTTTTTAATTCACTTTTTCTCCATAATTGAACCTTTTTCACTTTTTAATTCACTTTTTCATGGATTTTCTCCATTTAAAGCTTGGTAGTGATCTTTTTAGTTCTAATTTAGCAACTTGATGACCATAGTTGCCTCTTGAGTGCTGAATCTAGTAATCAATTGCATCTTTCTTCCAGGAAAGTAGTGATCAAGCCATGGGAAAAGTATTTTTTTAGTGATTTTACTGAATCTTCATGTTGGGGCGGACTTAGTATGTGCTTCCGACCCTCACCATTAAGGGTGTTAAATATTGTGATAACACTCCCAAGGTTTCTGTCTAAATTTTACATAAAACAAATATCCTCTAAAATTTTTTCCCTTATCAAAACTTGATTGCTGGAAGAACATTTACTTATTAGTTATTTTTGTGCTGTAAGCATTACGTATTGAGACTCTGATTTGTCTCGTCTGCAATGCATTGGTTTATGAGATAGCTAGTCAATTTGAGGGCATTGCTATTCTCTTTTTTCTTCTAATGTTAATTTTTATAAAGATTTTTTTTCAATCAGTATGGGGTGTCATTTGACTGCCAAATGTGTTTTACTCTAAATTTTGTCTTTAGTCTTCAGGGTCTGACATGGTCTCATGGCAGGAAAATCCTTCTTGCAGAGTTGTTGGACAAACAAGGTCTAAGGATCATCATGAAGAGTTACAGCAATTTGGAATCAAACCATGTTTGAAGGGATCACAAGCACATGAGCTGTTTCCTTTTGTTATTTACTGTGCTCCCCCCTCTGGAAGTGGTGAATACCCAGATGATGTCAGGTGAATACCCAGATATTGCCAGGTTTGGATGTTGATACACCAAGAGAATCACTTCTCAATTACTGTTTTTGATAACTGTTTATGTTAGTTTTATTTCTAGTTCCAAGTTACAGGCATTGAAGTCCAAGCTAGATTGATTCTGATCTTGTACTTTCATTTGAGGCTAAAAGTCACTGCATCTTCAAGATGAGATGCAATCTAATAGATTCCAAATCTCTACCTGTACTATATCTTTCCATTGCATTTTATGCCTATATTGCATGGAAACAGATATGCATATGGATCTGCCAATTTTTTTGAATAGTCAGGATTCAAATATGAGGAATCTGAATGACATATATAAAAATAAATATTTACATTTTGTCAAAAACCATGAACTAGAAACATATTCCAAGATTAAAAAAATTCAGATTTCAAGAATCAAAACAATTCATAACTCTGAAAATATAACCAAAAAGAGAGTTCCCATTGATATCAGCCATAAGAGTCCAGACATGATCTGTAAGCACAGCGCTCATACAAAATGAATGTCTCATGAGTCATCAGTGATTGGTATCTAGATTGCTATAAAGCTCTCACAACTCCATAAATGCACCCACGGGCCACAACTAGTCTGTCATCAGGGATCCTTTGGCAAATGCACTGATAACTCTTCACAAACACTCCAAGAAGCTCCAAATTGCTCTGACAAAATCAGAGACACTAACTGCTTTGAAAAACTATGATTTGCACATTTTAAAAGGGTTGGGATTTTATATAAGAAAAAGTAAGTGTTTTTTTGGTTCCACACTTTGCCTCTTTTATTTTTTAGTTTAAGTATTTTTTAAGCGTTTTTTGGAGGGCCTCTTGTTTTTTTGACAATGTAAAAGCCGAAAATGGATCCCAAGCAGATCCTTTGGCATTCCCAAACTGAAAATGGATCTTGCCAGCTTTGGATCTAGATCCAGAGAAATGCGGATCCTCTATAAAGTGATCTGGTATTTTATCTCGATTAGATTGAGAACAAATTGAAAGTTTTTGTGATATTATTTTATTATCTCCTAATCTTGACTTAGTATGTTTATATGTAGCATAACAAATCAAGTTATTGTTACAATGTACGTGACATTGTAAATGAGACAAATGCAAGATCCTAAATTAATGGATTTTGTGAGAGATTTACTCCCAAGTTGTTAGGAGGTTGTTCTGATCATTGCATTGATGAGGTTATTTTTATTTTCCAAGGAAAACCTCACAAAGAAACCCAAGGGATGCTTCCCACATTTGTGGATGGTTAAGTTGCCAGACACGTCCAAAACCCTCCTCATGTCTTGTGGGGTTGTGTCGGACATGAACACGTCATCAACACGTCCGACATGTGTTTTTTAGTGTCCTGGAATCGGGACACGAAAAAACACGTGTTGGATACGTGTTGATATCGTCTCCCAAACTGTCAACGTGTAAGAATATCAACTTGGAGTAAAAGCTCTAGATTATGATCATAGATGAGATCATAAATACAATTTGTAATGTGTAATGTGTATGGAGCACTGTGTTTCGATGAGGAGGAGGAAGAGGAACAAAAGAAGGTCAGGGCTGTGATGAGTTTGTTGATTCAGCCATGGAGGAGGACTATTGACAGATGATATTCTTCCATCTTGATCTCATCTATGATCTACCCCTTTTTGTATTTACTATTTACTACTACTAGTTGCCATTGGCATTCCAACATCTTTGTAATACATTTTGATTTTGATGACTTAATGAGAAACATGGTTTCGACATCTTGAGCTATCATCTTTGTGTCTCATTCTGATTTGTGAATCACAGAATGTGCAATGTGTATTGATTCTAATTAGTAATTTCTATTGAATATTTTTAAATGTTCTAGTTTTTAAAAAAACTGGATCTATATGTCTATATTTTTAATATATAATTTGTAAAATATTATATACATATATAAACATGTCCTTCGTGTCTTGATTCCAGGGGTCGTCGTGTCCGTGTCGGGCACTTGTATTTTTGTGTTCCGTGTCCTTGTGTTAGGTGACTTAGGTGGATGGCATCCCTAGTAAACTAGTTGGGGTAGACTAGTGTGCTTAAGCCAGGTCCACCACCACTCGTCATACTGAACCATACACTATTGTGCTCACCGTCATATTTTACCATCCACTATTGGGATTTAAATCAACCACTTGTTGGCATGAAACTAGCTAAATGCCTAACAACATTGGTGACAACTGATTAAGCTAACCCCCTTGGGCTTAAACTGAAAAGAAGTTTTCAGCTATAGACAATGGGTTTAGAAGAGGTTGCTTCCTATACTTGCAAGCTATAGCAGTTTTCTTGCCTATCTGTCCCTGTGAGGAAAGGAGGATACTAATTGAGGTTGTTACCCGTAATTCCTATAAATTGGGGTCATTGAAAATATTTTTTGATCGGGCAATTATGGATTGAAGAGAGCATTTTAAGAGTGGATGTTTCTTTTACCAAGGTTTTACCACTATACATCCAATGTTGATCTTTTTTGTAATGTGCAATATTGAATGATGCTAGTGTGTAATGTGCAATATTGAACGCGGATTTCTACAATGGTGAAAAGAGGTCAGCTGCAACTATCAAAATAGGGAGATCAAGTTGCAAAATAATAGACACAACACATAAAGAGAGAAGTTCGACTCACAAAAAGAAAATGCCCTTCGCTAATTAGGAAAATAACATTTCTCCCCTCAAGGAAATCATCTAAGAACATAGATATGTCCTCCTCTGGAGCTGTAAAGCAATCAATGACAAAGTTCTTGACAAATTTCAAATTTGTTTTCATGCAGGATATTCATGACAAGCACAACTGTGATATTATTTCCTTGCAAGACTTTAAAGCAAAACTTCATAATGTCATTGTGTCAATGCATGATACTAATGAAAATTGTACAATGAGTTAAATTTTTTGCAAAATTTTAATGAAAAGCTTTGTAACGAAGTTTCCTCCTTGCAAGATATTAATGGTAAGCAACATGTTGAGATTGCTTCAGTGTATGATGCTAGTGATTGGTTTCACATTCGGATTACTTCTATGCAAGAAACTTATGATTGCCTTTGTATTGAAGTTACATCCTTGTAGGACACAATTGCTCAACTCTGTGATCAATTGTGAGATAATATAAGATAAGATCAATGTTACATATATCGTGTCGACGAATATATCGCCGAGTGTCCAGAATGTAACTTATGGGCAATATTGGCGAAAATATCAGAAAATGTCGACAAATGTTGTGAAACCTCAGAAAAATACAAAAATAACCATTTTTTTCAATTTTTTAAGATCTAAAGCAACAACAACATCAAATAAACACGTTGCTACATAAATACGAAAATGCAACTAATATATAAGATGCATAAGATGTCAGATGGTGGATAATGATCACATATCAACAATAAACTGAAAATATTGAAATATGTTCTTGATAGAATGATAGAAATCACATCAAATGATCATAATCAATGTATCTCATGATATGAATTATCATGACTCGTGAGACATCTAGATACTACATAGTACAATGTTAAATAATAGGAATCATTGATCCCTTCTACCCCTTTTACAGGTAAGGGGCACCACTCTTCCTTTGGAAACAGTAGATGGTCCTGTAGGTGCTCTGGATTAAAGCTTCAATTGCTTGGGATATGGTGGAAGGTAATGGGGTTGAGGTGGAAGCCAATGCAAGTTGTCTCCAGCCATAATTACATATCATAAAAATCATTGCCTATATTGGGATCCTCTTCATCAATAACACCCTTTGCCCCCCTCCTCTAGGCTTTATCCCTTGCCTCGATCTTGAATCTTGAAGTTGATCCCCCAAGGACATTAGTCAACACTCTACAATTTTGATGAAACATTCTTAATCCAACCATTAAAATAAGGTAGAGAA
This sequence comes from Pseudotsuga menziesii, assembly GCA_001517045.1. Classification (NCBI taxonomy): domain Eukaryota; kingdom Viridiplantae; phylum Streptophyta; class Pinopsida; order Pinales; family Pinaceae; genus Pseudotsuga; species Pseudotsuga menziesii. Next base: position 521,021 of record LPNX010246415.1, read on the forward strand.
AGCTTCCCATGCTTAATAAGTGATTTTGCTTGGGTGAAGGGTACATTTTACAGTATCATGCAAAATATCGATTGATAACCACACATGAATATCTTTTACAGTATGCAGCGGAATATAAAATTGAGAAATAACTCACAACATCACATCACAATATTGACACTATTATTTTGGGTATGGAAACCCCCAGAAAAACCCAAGATGGGAAAACCAGTGCAACAGTTAGATATAGATTTTATTATGAGAAAATATGGAACTTTTACAATCACTGCAAATTCACCCAATCCTGGCGAATGCAGTACTCGGCAGAATCATTGGGCAAATCCCAGCTAAACCTCAACACCCTCCTGTGTGAGTGTACGACCTAGTTGCACAAAGCTCGATGATCCCGCTGCTCGCTCCTCTGTCTTCTCAGCTAAATCCTCTGTTTGACTTTCTCTCCTTGTCTGTATCCTGTCTCTGTTGGAATACAAGTGTGTGTGTTCTCTCCACCAATTGATCTCTCTTTTAAAACGTTAGGTAAAGCGAAAACCCTAATTTCACTTTCACTTTAACTAGTGGTAAAGCAACCCTAATTTCACTTTCACTTTAACTAGTGGTTCATTAAAGTTAATTTAGATCACTTTAATTTATTTTCCAAAGTAAACTTAGGAAAAGTAAATTAAATACTACTGGTTTCCTAATTTAAGTCTTATGCATGCAAGAACACATGCATGCAGGAAGACCTTCCTTGTTGCTACTAGTTTAACACTCCCTCTCAACGAGGAAGGGATTCGGTAGCAACCCCAACTTATCCCTGAACTTCACAAAACTCTGTCTGCAAAGTGCCTTGGTGAAAATGTCTGCCACCTGCTCATCGGTCTGTTTGTACTCCAACCGAATGGTTCCCCTCTGAACACAATCTCTCAAGAAGTGGTATTTGATGTCTATGTGTTTGCTCCGGTCATGGAACACTGGATTCTCAGATAGCTTGATGCCACTCTGATTGTCACAGTGAACTACTGTAGCCTCTAGCTCACACTTGAACAACCCTGCAAGTAACTTCCTCAGCCACATACCCTCACAAGCAGCCATGTACTCAGCCTTTGTCGAGCTCAATGCAACTGACTTCTGCTTCCTTCTAAACCAAGAGACAACCCTTGATCAAATGCTGAAACAACAACCTGAAGTACTCTTCCGGTCCTGTACACATCCTACCCAGTCAACATCTGTGAAACTTGCTAACTGTACACTCCCCTTGCACTCATAAACCAATCCATAATCCACTGTACCTCTGATGTAGCGAAGTATGTGCTTTGCAGCCGTCCAATGCACTCTTCGAGGGTCCACCATGAACTGACTCAAAGAGTTGACTGCAAAGCTGATGTCTGGTCGAGTGTTGACCATATACATAAGCGATCTGATAAGCTGATGATACAAGGTAGGATCAAATCCATCTGATTCTGATGCATCAATCTTCTTCCAGCTGGAAACTAGAGGTATAGCCATAGGCTTGCAGTCCTCCATCTTGAATTTCTTCAGGATCTCTACCGCATACTTCCCCTGTCCGATGAAGAAGCATCCATCTCTCTGCCAAACCTCCAAGCCCAAAAAGCAATGCATCAGCCCAAGGTCTTTCATCTCAAACTCTACTGCAAGGTTGGACTTACAGTCTCCAATCAACCTCTCATCTCATGTCAAAAAGAAATCATCCACATATAAGACTAGTATGAGAGGCACCTCACCTGTCAAGAAGTACAGGTTGTGGTTAGCCTCACTTTGTTGAAATCCCATCTCTCGTAGATAATTGTCAATCCTCGAGTACCATGCTCGAGGTGCCTGCTTAAGCCCATAGAGAGCTCGATGCAGTCTGCATACATGCGTCTCCCTGTTCTCCACATCAAACCCCTCTGGCTGCTCAATATACACCTACTTCTCTATCACTCCATTGAGGAAGGCAGTCTTGACGTCCATCTGATGGACACGCCAACCCATCTTAGCTGCTAGTGAAATAATGGTCCGAATGGAAGAATACATGGCAATAGGGGCGAAGGTCTCCTCATAATCAATACCCTCCTTCTGTGAAAACCCCTTTGCCACGAAGCGCGCCTTGTACTTCTCCACGCTTTCGTCTGCTGCATGCTTCACCTTGTAGATCCATCTGGATCCCACCACCTTTTTCCTTTGTGGCCTCGGCACAACCTCCCATACCTGGTTTTTCATAATGGAGTCATACTCCTCAACCATAGCTTCCTGCCACACATCATGTTGTGTAGCCTCCCTGAAGCTGGAAGGTTCAAAGTTAATCAACTCTGTCATCAGTGCCATATAACTAAGCCTCTCTGGTGGTACACTCCGTCTAAAAGATGTCTATGGAGGATCTACCTGCCTGGAATCCTGCACTGTTGATCTAAACTAAACCACTTAGGCCTTGGCCTAGTGTCAACTTGCTGCGGTTGTTGGATATCCGTCTCCTGCTGTAGCTCATCCTTCAAGTCAATGACTGAAGGATCCTGTCCACCTGACTCCCTCTGACCACTAGAACTTGTGCTCTGTGTCTGTACATCTGGCTCCTCCAACTTGACTCCCGACTTCTGTGCTGGCTGCTGCTCTGCTGGTAAGTCCAGAGATCTTCGCAAGGCCCTGTCCTCATCAAACTAGACATCCCTGCTCACAATGATCCTCCTGCGAGCAGGAATGTAAACTCTATATGCCTTCGAAATTTCGCTGTAACCAACAAGTAACCCTTTCTCTCCAGAAGGGTCCAACTTCTTCTTATTGTCAGCATGAACATGACAATAGCAGACAGTGCCAAATATGCGAATGTGACTCACATCTGGCCTAGTGCCTGTGAAGACCTCCTCCGGTGTCTTCCTCCCCAAGGCTGTGTGAGGACACCTGTTCTGAATGTATACTGCAGTCCTGTATGCCTCAGCCTAGAGGAATAGTGGTAATCCCTGATCAAATAGCATGCCCTTGGCTGCTCCAACCATAGTCCTGTTCTTCCGCTCTGTAACTCCATTCTGCTGTGGGGTATGGGGCACAACGTGGTTCTTCTTGATCCCCTCAGCCGAACAATACTCCATGAACTCATTGGAAGTGTACTCACCCCCGTTGTCTATCCTCAACACCCGAATCTTCTTTCCTGTTTCGTTCTCCACAAGAGTCTTGAACTCTTGGAACCTCTCAAAGACCTCTGACTTGGCCTTCAGGAAATAGATCTAGGTTTTCCTGGAATAGTCATCAATGAAGGTTACACAGTAACTGTAACCACTGAACGAATGGACACTCATAGGTCCACATACATCCAAATGCACCAAGTCCAAGGGCTCCTTAGACTTGTGCTCACTATGTGGGAAAGGCTTCCTGATGTTCTTCCCCAAAGCACAACCCTTGCAGTGGTTATGATTTTCCTCCTGTACCTGAGGAACTCTAATGACTGCTTGTCTCAAATGCTTCAGTGCTCCATGGTGTAAATGTGCCATCCTCCTATGCCACAACTCACCCTGACTGTTGTTGCTGCTGTTGACTAGAGCCTTTGTAGGCTTAAAGTGTAATATGCACACTTTCCTGCTACTTCTGCCAATTAACCGATCCAAGGTCCTATCTGACCCCTTGGGCCTGATATACACTCTATGGTCACGGAACTTCACCTGATATCCCTTGTCCTCCAGAGTGGCGACTGATATAAGGTTCTTGGTCAGTCCTGGAACATATAACACATCAACAAAACTGAGGGGTTTGCCAGACTCCCTCTCAAATGAAACAGTGCCAACTCCCTGCGCCTGATACCGTGCATCATCACCCAGCTCAACGTGGATACCTGTTCCACCCTCTTGCAAGTCTCTGAAGAATCTCTTCTGTCCAGTCATGTGACTAGACGCTCCACTGTCAATGTACCATATGCTGCTCCTTGTAGTGCTTCCCATGCAAGCTATCAAGCAAAACTCCTCATTGAAGTTCCTGCTGAACTCATCCACCTTTGCAGATCCAACCATCTGAGTGTTACTCTTCTTCTTCCTGTTTGGGCATTGGGAGGCAAAGTGTCCCTGCTTGTGGCAGATAAAACACTTGACCTTTGATACGTCAAGGTTCTTCTTACCATCCTTCTTCCTCTTTGCCTTCCCCTTGCTCTTCCCTGTAAGGGCTAGAGCCTCCTCATCCACAATCTGTGGGGCACTGCTGGATGAGCCTGATCCTTGACCCATGCGGGTCTCCTGCACAAAGTCATCCCATAGTCTCTGCCAATCAGCGAGATTCTCCCTAGCCACAACACCTTTGAAAAAGGTGTCCCATGGCTTAGAGAAGCCATTGAGGGCTATCCGAACTAGCTCCTCATCCATTGTCTTAGAGCCAACAACACCAAGCTCGTCCCTGATTTGTGTGAGCCTCGTGAGATAAGGCACCACTCCTTCTCCCTTGGCCATATTGGTGCTGCGCATCCTCTCTTGCAACACCATCTTCCGGTTCTCGTTCATGCTTTGGTACAGACTCTCCAAAGCCGTCCACATCTATGTTGCGGTCTTCTTACCAGAAAGGTGAGGGACTATATGGTCCTTCAGTCCATCCATGATAATCACCATGGCTCTGGAATCAATCTTCTTCCAAGCTGCTAAATCTGCCAGATCTGTGGGTGCAACCTTCGTGGAGTTAATGTGCTCCTCTGCATCACTGACGTCCAGGATCCTTGTGATCCTTTCTTTCCATGTAAGAAAGTTTTGAGCACCCTGGAGTCTATCCTCAACTCTCAACTGCATGGCCATAGTGAAGTGTACTTGTCAAACCCTAGATCTGGAAGTCTAGGTTTGTGTCTTCCTATAGATCTGCCCCTGATCTATCACTGCTGTTGCAAATCTCTCAGCTTTAGCTCACCAGAGCTTTGATACCATGTAAATTTTCTTTTAATATTCAACTAGGGCTAAACAGTGCATGCAAAATATCCACTGATAACTACACATGAATATCTTTTACAGCGTGTAGCGGAATATAAAACTGAGAAATAACTCACAACATCACATCACAATATTGACACTATTATTTTGGGTATGGAAACCCCCAGAAAAACCCAAGATGGGAAAACCGGTGCAGCAGTCAGATATAGATTTTATTATGAGAAAATATGGAACTTTTACAATCACTGCAAATTCACCCAAACCTGGTGAATGCAGTACCCGACAAAATCACTGGGCAAATCCTAGCTAAACCTCAACACCCTCCTGTGTGAGTGTACGGCCCAGCTGTACGAAACTCGATGATCCTGGTGCTCGCTCTTTCGTCTTCTCAGCGAAATCCTCTGTCTGACTTTCTCTCCTTTTCTGTATCCTGTCTCTGTCAGAATACAAGTGTGTGTGTTGTCTCCACCAATTGATCTCTCTTTTATAACTTTAGGTAAAGCGAAAACCCTAATTTCACTTTCACTTTAACTAGTGGTAAAACAAAAACCCTAATTTCACTTTCACTTTAGCTAGTGGTTCACTAAAGTTAATTTAGATCACTTTAATTTATTTTCCAAAGTAAACTCAGGAAAAGTAAATTAAATACAACTGGTTTCCTAATTTAAGTCTTCTGCATGCAAGAACACATGCATGCAGGAAGACCTTCCTTTTTGCTACTAGTTTAACAAAATATCGCCGATATATGTAACTATGGTCTATATCCACTAAGGAAGTCAATATGCTTGTCTATGAACTTTGAAGTGCCATTGTCTGTTGAATCTTGTACCCAGGAAGTTGTTCCCCTAGTGACTTTGTGCCTAAGTCACTTAAAAGGGGAAAGTGACATGTCTCTTGTGTTAAATGACTTAAGATGACCATTTAATTTCACTTTAGAGTTTAAAGTGACTTTTGAAATTTATTTGAGTATGTGAGAAAATAATTAACTTGGAGAGAAAAAGTGAATTATCTCATCTATTCAATTTTTATCTCAAGATTAAATTAGGGTCCTTGATCTTGAAACCTCTCACCTACCCTCATGAGGCAAACCAAAAGACAAGGGAAAATGATAAAGGCACTTCTTTTCCTCATTTGCACTCACCAAGCGATTTGAGAGGGCAAGTTGAGTATTTTGTGGGGGGAGAGAGAAAATTGCAGAGGGCATGATTTCCAAGACTGGAACTATACAACAGTGGCATGATTTCAAGATAGGACTGGCGCACACTTTGAGGAGGAAGTACAACATTTAATACTGTTAATTTCCAGTACAAAAATAGAGGTACAACATTTATTATTCATCATGCAATTCGAGGAGTACAACACGAATTTCAAGGAGGAAATTTCTGTTGTTTTTGAGCATTAAATTCCTGTAGAGACCGTAAAGTGTGAGACTGATTTGGGCACGAGTTTACAGGCTGTCTGGGCACAAAATTCGAGACAATCAGATCTGCACAAGAAATGAGGTGGCTGTACAGGCTGTTTCTGTCAGTGGGAACGAATTTCAAAGCCATTCAATGTCTGGTTGTGATTTAAGTTAGCTGCTGCAAATTTATTATATTGCTGCAAATTTATTATATTGCTGTAAATTTTCTCTTCAAGAAGAAATAATAATAAAACATCTCTCTAAAATAGGTTTTCTCCTTAAGGGGTTTTTCCTTCGCAGTTTGCCAAAAATATTGTCTGCAAATTTCATGGTGTGATTGAGTTTAATTTTCTGCCTTTAAATTTGTGAAAATTTTCTTCATGTTTTCCAGTCAAGTTAAGTTTATGAGAAACTCACATATGCAACAGTTTTATTGATTGGGTGGGCATTAAACTTTGATGCTTAAACTTGGAAAATTGGGTTGGGGAAACATACTAAAAAATTTTAGACTGTCAGTGAAACCTTCTTTTGTTCAGTGAGCAGAAGTTTTTGGACTTTGAAACTTAAGTGAGATGGCCATGGGGTTGAGCTTGGATGGGGCAGCAAATTTTGTTCTTTGGAAAGCAAGGATAGTTTTGATTCTTTAGGAGAATGAGCTGTGGGATGAGGTTGTGAACCACATTCAAGCTAACCCAATACAAGTACCAACAATCACTGATGCAGTATCATTTGCAGGATTCAATAAAAGGACATCAAGGAAAACATGATCATCCTTGATGTAGTGAAGGATCATGTGATCCCACATTTGACCACAAAGAGCCATGCTTATCTGATGTGGGTGGCCTTAACCAATTTGTACCAGAGCTCTAATGAGAGCCAGAAGATGGTTTTGAGGGAGAAGCTGAAAAGTATCAAGATGGCCAAAGCTGAGGGCGTGACATCCTACCTTACTAGGATATCTCAAGTGAGGGACGAGCTTGTAGTAGTTGGGGAGACTGTTTTTGGCAATGAGCTAGTGCGGACAACTGTGAATGGCGTGGCCAAGCCATGGGCTGTTTTTGTGGACCTTGTTTCCAAGGAGAACATGCCATCCTGGGATTGTCTCTGGGATGACTTTGTGCGGGAGGAGGCTTAGAGAGGTCTTGTGCAGGGGAGCTCTTCTAATAGTAGGGAGGATGAGGAGAATATGGCTTTGACAACCAAAGGACCCCAAGCAGAAGAAGTCCAGGAAGGGCCAGGAATGTGGCTTTGACTTTGGAAAGAAGAAGTCCAGGAAGGGCCCCAAGCAGGGTGGACAAAAGAAAGATTTGAGCAAAGTCAAGTGTGTTGCTTGCCAGGGGTTTGGGCACTATGCCTAACAGTGCCCGAAGAAGAAGAAGAATAAACATACAACAACTTTAGCAGAGTTGGGCACTATGCCTCACAGTGCCCGAGGAAGAAGAAGAATAAACATACAACAACTTTAGCGGAGATTGAGGTATATGCAGCTAGATTCAAGAGAGAGTTTTCTCTCTGCGTTGGTCATTTTGAGAGAGCTTCCATCACCAACGTTGATATGGAAGACGAGAGAGAGTATTCCTTGTTGACTGGCCATTCTTTGAGTGAATCCACCACCGACACTTGGTACATTGATAGTGGAGCTCGAGCCACATGATAGGTGCTCGGGAGATGTTTTCCGAGCTTTCACTGACAAGCATGGATGTGGAAGTAGTGTTGGGGGATGACACAGTTGTCAGAGTAATCGAACTTGGGACCATTACCTTTTAGAGGGAATCTATGAGTCCCATGACATTGAGGGATGTCTTGTATGTTTCTAGGCTGAAAAAGAGTTTGATATAACTTTCCATGGTCGAGTACAAGGGACTTGGTGTGTACTACCTTGATGGACATGTGCACGTTTTTCCTAAGGGAGTGGAACCATCTGCTTCTTTTGCTATTGGAGTCAGATGTGGGAAGTTGTACTAGATCTTATTTCAGCTCGAGCATGCTTTGGCCCACAACAACAACAATGACCTATGTGGGCCGTGGCATCGGAGGATGGGTCATTTGCATCATCCAACTCTGAGGATGTTGAGGGACATGGTGATAGGTTTGCTAGAGTTCAACACGAAGCACAATGATGTGTGCAAAGGGTGTGCTTAGGGAAAGTACAGTAAGACTGCGCTTGTGAGAAGTGACAACAAATCAACGGGAGTAATTGATTTTATACATTCAGACTTAAGTGGTTTGATGCCATCTGTTTCTTTGACTGGGTATGAGTACTATGTGACATTCATCGATGATTATTCTAGGAAGACCTAGATCTACTTCTTGTGGAGCAAGAAGTTTGAGGAGGTCTTACAGAGGTTCCAAGAGTTCAAAGCTCTTGTGGAGAACCAGTCTGGGAGGAGGATTCAGGCACTTAGATTAGACAATGGAGGGGAGTATACCTCCATTGCTTTCGATGAGTTTTGCAGATAGGAGGGCATTCAGAGACCGTTGACAGTTCCATATACTCCTGAGCAGAATGGAATTGCGGAAAGGAAGAACATAGCTATAGTGGGAGCAGTGAGAGCTATGATTCATGATCAAAGTCTTCCTTTCTTCCTTTGTGCCAAGGCATGTAGCACAACTGTATGCCTTCAGAACAGGAGCCCCCATTGTGCCTTGGGCAACAAAACTCTTGAGGAGATGTTCACAGGCAAGAAGCCTGAGGTTGGTCACTTTCGTATATTTGGTTGCCTGACTTAGTCTCATGTCCCTTTTGAGAAGAGGAAAAAGTTGGAGCCCATTGCAGAGAAGGGCATCTTCATGGGCTATGATGAGACTTTGAAGGCCTTTCGCATTTATCTTCCTGCCTAGAGGAAATTTGTTGTGAGGTGGGAAGTGAGGTTTGAGGAGGAGCGAGTCTTCAGAAAGTCCAGGGAGTTAGAGCAGGGGGAGAAGCAGGCCTCCCCACCTTAGGTGAGTGCATCTCAGAGTTTAGCAGTTCAGGGTGTAGGGTCATAGGTTTCTGGGGTGACAGGGCCACAGGTTATAGGCATAAGTTCAGTGGTACAATCAGCAGGTTCTCCAGGGTTAGGTTATGGTTCTCAGGTTACGGGTTCACCAATTGTAATTATTGGATCACAGAGTTCATCGATGACTGATTCACCAGCCACTGGTCCACAGGTTTCTGGGCCATCTACTTCAAGTAGTTCTTTAGAGGATGATACACTAGTGTGGCAGGAATTTTTAGGGAAGAGGAATCCCAATTGGCTTCGAGAGACCATGAAGGAAGCAGAGACATTTGGAGTGCCCAAGAAACCAATGAATCAGGATGCCAGACGTACTAGGTATGGCATTGGTTGCTAGCCTTCGTGATTCAGAGCCTTCTACTTTTAAGGAGGCCTCTCAGTATCATGTTTGGAGAGATGCCATGATGGAAGAGTACCATTCCATTGTGAAGAATGATGTTTGGGAGATTGTATTGAGATCATAAGGGAAGTCTGTCGTGATTTCCAATTGGTTTTACAAAGTAAAGCATGCTGCAGATGGCAGTGTGGAGAAGTTCAAGGCTCGTTTTGTGGTGCGTGGGTTTTCACAGGTAAAGGGAGTTGATTATGATGAATGATGAGACCTTTGCATTGGTTGCTCGATATTCCTCGATCAGAGCAGTGATCTCCATAACAGCAGAGATGGGTTGGAAGATCCACCGGATGGATGTGAACACCGCATTTCTCAATGGTTTTCTAATGGAGGAGGTGTATACATAGCAACAATAGGGATTTGAGATCCATGGGAGAGATTCTCATGTGTGCAGGATGAAAAAGGCCTTGTATGGTCTGAAGCAAGCTCTTCTAGCTTTGTATTTCAGGATTGATTCTTACTTGCTGTCGACGGGATTTCAGAAGAGTGAGGTTGATCCCAACCTTTACTACATTGTGGTTGGCGTTGATCTGCTCATTCTTCTATTGTACGTTGATGACTTGTTTATCACAGGTGAGGAGTGCCTCATTGCAACTAGCAAGAGAGATCTTTCTTTAGAGTATGAGATGACTGATATTGGGTTGATGCATTACTATTTGGGGATGGAGGTTTGGCAGGAACCTGGTCATATTTTCCTGGGACAAGCAAAGTATGTAGTTGATGTTCTAAGGAGATTTCAGATGGAGGACTACAGGTCAATTACCACATCGATGATCACCAACTGCATGAAGCTTCTTGCTTTTGAGGGAGAGTTGGTGGATCCCACATTATATCATCAACTCATTGGTCCATTGATGAATTTGGTCAACACCAGGCCAGACTTGTGTTTTGCGGTGAACACTCTTAGTTAGTTCATGGTGGAGCCTAGGAGAGTGCATTGGGTAGCTGCGAAACATGTGTTGAGATACCTTGTAGAGACAGTGGATTATGGTCTGGACTACAAGAGGTCGAATGGTATTAGTTTGGTTGGCTTCACGGATTCAGATTGGGCAGACAGTGTGACGAACCAGAAGAGAACTTCTGATTGTTGTTTTAGTTTGGGATCGACAACAGTGTCCTGGTTCAATCTGAAGCAAAAGTCCATTGCTTTGAGTTCCGCAGAGGCCGAGTACATGGCGGCTAGTCAAGCTAGTTGCGAGGCACTGTGGCTTCGCAAGTTGTTGGTGGATTTAATTGATTAGGAGCTGAGGCCCATGGTTATCTACTATGACAATCAGAGTTGCATTCAACTCTATGAAAATCCAGTATTCCATTATAGGTCAAATCACATAGAGATCAGGTACCATTTCATCCAGGACTATGTTTAGAGAGGAGCTATGGACTTACAGTACTTTTCCATTAATGAGTAGGTGCTAGACATTGTGAAAGTTAGTGCAGCTGCGAGACCCATTCTTAGGGAGGATGGTACCCTAGCTAGTTAACTAGGGCAGAGTAAGATCCTAGAAGGTACCCTAGGGCCCCCAATAGTCTCCTGGGGTTCTTGGTCTCGAGAAGGTACCTTAGGGCCCCCAATAGTCTCCTGGGGTTCTTGGTCTGGGACCAAGCAGGTTGATGGCATGGCAAAGCCCCTAGCATGTGGCTAGGGCCCCTATGTGCCTCTAGGTTATTCTGGTCAAGGACGAGGGGCACGATGTCCAAGGTAGAGACATTCTTGGTCTGGGACCAGGAAGACTCTTGGTCTGGTACCAAGTAGGTCTTGCAGGTGGTTGATCAACTTTCAGTTTGGGACTGAAGCTCAGCTTAGTGCTGGGGGCCATTCTCTGGGAGAATGCAGGCACCTGGTCAGTTACGAGGAATTTGATTCAGTCTGGGACTGAAGCACAACTTTTGATGAGGGCCATTCTCTGGGAGAATGGAGGCACCTGGTTAGTTACCAGGAATGTGATTTAGCCTGGGACTGAAGCTCAGCTTAGTGCTAAGAGCCATTCTTTGGGAGAATGGAGGCACCTGGTCAGTTACCAGGAATTTGTTTCAGTTTGAGACTGAAACTTAGCCTAGGGCCGAGAGCCATTCGTTGAGAATGGAAGATGATGATGTTTGATGTCCTCTCTCCTAATCGTTATTGCTAGGTTGTTTCTCAAGGGACTGACCACCCCTTGATGATGTCACTAGCACCTAACCCTTGGGAGCAATATTGAGGACCAAAGGATCATACCATCGGTTTGGATCTTCCCCTTATACAGTGATGACAAAAATATATAAAACAATGTACCTTGAGAGAGAGAAAAGTTTACTGGTCTTGTTGGTCCTATAAAGAAGTTGTTTGTCAACCTTATATGGTTCACCTTGATCTTGTGGGTTTGTGGTTGTTTTATTGTGGCCCCCTTTGTTGACTCATGGCCCCTTATCCTACTTGGTCCTAGCACTCTTATTGTGTGTGTACCTTTGTTATGATGGCTCTTACCTTATGAGTCTTTGGTACATTAACCTAATTCCTTTTTATCTTTTGGTTGGACCATTTACCTTATGACTTTATTATAAAAGTTTACTTTATGGTTTTACTAATAAATCCTTTATAGTTTTTTTAATAAAGACCTTTAGTTATTTATTTTATTTGTCTTTTATTAAAACCTTTGGACCTTTAGTTTTTGACTTGGACCATTTTATTAATGTTTAAACCTTATAAATTAAAGGTTTAATGTAAACATGAGATATATCGAACTGTTTCCTTGTCTACTCCTCGCGTGACGATGCTCCGCGTGATTCCTTATCTACCTCCGTGACTGAGTCCTTCCATGGTTGCCTCTCTATTCTGAGAATGACTATATTCTTCTTTGCTCCTACGCGACTGTTTCCTTCGCATGACTGCTATCTCGTGGCCGCTTCTCTTCCTCCGTGAGCTTCTCCTTCAGCATGGACTGTGGGCTTATTCCCTTGGTGTGATTGTCCCTCCGCGTAACTCCTGCGCGTGATGCTTGACCATCTCCCACCTGCGCGGTTGTGTATTTACTCTCAGCGGGATGGTTCACTCTTCTCCCGTGTGATTGTGAGCACATTGCTCCAGCGTGATCTGCCCTGGTGTGACCACAGTGTGACCATCTGCTGTTTATCAGCGTGAATTTCCTCTGCGTACTCTATGTGATTGCACCTGCTTCCTCTACATGTTCACAGGTCTGTACCTCCATGTGATTGGGCGTCTCTGTGTGGGTTTTTTTGGTGGCATATTTCATTGTCTTTCCGTGGCTCATCTCTACGTGAATGCTTTAGCTTGTCTGCGTGATAGCTGTGATCTCCTGCAGCGTGACTCCTGATCGATGGTTTCTACCCTTGCATGGTCATCCCTCCTGCTACGTGACTGTTGGTTTCTTACTCAGCGTGACTGTGAGGTTGCTTTGTGTGGACTGTGGGTTTCTTACTTAGCGTGGCTGTGAGGTTGCTTTGTGTGGACTGTGGGTTTCGTACTCAACGTGACCGTGAGGTTGCTTAGTGTGGACTGTGGGTTTCTCAGCATGACTTTGAAAGCATGGCTGTGCAAAGTATGATTGTGTGTCTCTGCACTATGTGACTGCATCCTTACTCAGCATGACTGTGTTTCCTTTGTCAGTATGACTGTATTGGGTATGAATATGCTTGTTGACTAAGAAGTCTGGGTCAGTATGCTTTTGCCTTAACCCTCTTAGGCTCTCTCTCAAGGTACGCAAATTGTTTGCCTAGTTGACTTGATCCTTCGGTGACAAGATCAAATATGAAATCTGAGTATAAGGGTGATTCAAATATTGGTTATGATTTTTTTTTTTTTATGTGACTTGGGGAATCGACAACTGGGGACGGGCTGGTACTCGCGTGACACGGGGTCCAGGGATCCAATCCCGCTACCACTATAACCCTAGGTGCAACCACAAGGCCTGAACCATGGCGCATGGGTAAATTTGGGGGGGATTTGAACACGAGACCTTCCATTTACAAACAATTCCACTTTACCACTTGCTCTGCCCCCCCACGGGCTTTGGTTATGATTCTTTATTGCTGATATCTACTGCACATTATTTTATCATATTGTTACTATACATGACATTTGATGATTCTCGAGGACCAACTTTAACGCAGTGACTAATGTTGTGTTAAGTTGAAAGCAGTGTAGTCACACTCGGCTCATACTCGCTGAGAATGCCGAGTGTGCTCGAGTCGCAGCCTAGACGAGTAATCGCTGCACACTCGCCCAGATACTCGCCAACTCGTCTAACTTGTGGAAAATCGCGCAACTCGGCCTTACTCTCCAGAAATCACGGAGACTCGGCGTGATTGGAAACAACTAGATTTTTTGGCGTTAGTTTTTTTGGCTTGTTTTTTAGGTTGACCCGCGAACCGCGAACGTAACTTTGGAGAAATTTGCCTTTATAAGAAGGCGCCAACTTCACTCCACGAAGTAAACAGTGCTGGCAAATTCTCACTTCACTTCAGGACGAATTTGGCCTTATCCATTGTTTTGCACATGCATCGAGCTTCTACACAGGCGTTGGACGTCTCTTTTGGTTCATGCACAGGCGTGTTCCACTTCACAGGCTGTCCTGAGTCCTGACTCCTAAGTTCTAAATTCAAACTTCACAGGTTCGTGTGCGTTTTCGGCAGTGCCCTCGACAATGTTTTGGCCTACGTGCATTCTCGGCGAGTCGGCAGTGTTCAAACTTCAGATCCAGGCTTCAGCTTCGAGTTTCAGGTTAGTTTTTGTTTTATTTTTTTATTATAGTTACAACTTACGTTTAAGTTTTAAAATTTTATTATTATAGTTACGGTTTAAGTTTTAAATTATTTTTTATTATAGTTACAATTACGGTTTAGGGTTTTTATTTGTTAATGTTTTTAGATTTTGAAGTGTTGTTTTTATTTGTTAATGTTTTTACTATTTAGATTTTAATGTTAACTTTTTTTTAGATTTTATTGTTAATTTTAATTTATTTGTTAATTTTTAGATTTTAATGTTAATTTTTATGTTAATTTTTATTTATATGTTAAATTTTTTAGATTTTAATGTTTTTTATTTATTTATTTGTTAAATATTTAAGATTTTAATGTTGTTTTTTATACTTTTTAAAATGTTAGGTGCTGGCCATAGGTATAAAGGCCCCTCTTATAGTGCACTTAGGGGGAAAGATCTAGATGAGGAGTTGCATTGTATCAAGGAACAGTTGGAGAGCATTAAAAGCTCATGGGAGTTTACAGGTTTCACAATCTTGTCAGATGGGTGGACAGATCAGAGGAATAGAACAATCATAAATGTCCTCGTGGCTTGCCCTAAAGGAACCATGTTCTTGAAATCCGTTGATGCATCTTCACATGTGAAAGATGCAAATCTGATTTTTACATTGTTAGCAGAGGTTGTGGAAGAAGTGGCGGTCAAGCATGTTGTCCAAGTAATCATGGACAACGCTGCAAATTGTGTGGCAGTAGGAAAATTGCTTTTTGCAAAATACCCTACTATTTGTTGGACCCCTTGTGCTGCCCACTGTATAGATTTGATGTTGGAGGACATTGGGAAGTTGGCATGGGTGCAAGATGTTGTTCACGAGTGCAAAGAAATAACCAAATACATTTATAACCATGCTTGGGTGTTGAGCCTTATGAGAGAATACACAGAAGGTGAGCTCAGTCGCCTTGCTGTCACATGGTTTGCAACAAACTTTCTCTCCCTCCAAAGCCTTCTTAATGAGTACCAAGCATTGAGACGAATGGTTAGTAGCAGGGAATTGATACATTATAAAGATAGCACAAAACCAGATGCAATGGCTATGAGTTTGTTTGTCTGTAGAGATAGTTTATGGGAGGAAGTCATTGAGATTGTCAGCATGACAGAGCCACTTGTGAAAGTGTTGAGGATCATGGATGGTGATAAGCCACCAATGGGATATATTTATGAGGGGATGGACAGGGCCAAAGAGGCCATCAAGGCCTTCTATACGGGGGATGAATCTAAATATTTCCCTATATGGCATATTATTGATTCCAGGTGGGTCAAGCAACTACATTCACCATTACATGCAGCAGGGGCATATCTCAATCCAAGCATATTCTATAATGTTGGGTCTAAAATTCAAAAAGATCCTGAGGTGATGAGAGGTGTGATGCTATGCATTGAGAGGATGTACCCAAGTCAAGAGATTCAAGACCAAATCAATCTGCAGTGAGATATGTACACGGAATCATCTGGCATGTTTGGATTTAGCTCAACACAACGTCTCAGGGATAAGAAAGTGCCATGTAAGATTCAATTACGTAAATCATTAAATTTTATTTCACTATTTTTTTTTCAAGTTTGACATTGCAAAAATTGTAATCTTTGTTTGTTTGTTTTTTATAACAGCCCATTGGTGGTTAGATTGTGGCACTGAGGCACCACAACTACAGGAATTTTCCATTAGAATCCTGAGTCAGCCTTGCAGTGCGTCAGGTTGTGAGCGTAATTGGTCAGTATTCGAGCACATCCACACCAAAAAGCACAACAGGTTGGAGCATGAGAGGCTGGAGAAGTTGGTCTACATATACTACAACCTTCGGATGCTCACAAAACAATTGCGAGCAAAGGATTTGGATCCAATTTTATTGGATCAGATTGATCTAGTATCTAATTGGGTAGTGGAGGATGAAGCTCCTGCTGATTTGAGTTGGCTTGATGAAGAGACCGAGGGTCCCTCTGGTGTTCCATTTTTCGAAATGGAAACACCAAACACACCTGCATCATAGTTGATTTTTCAGTCTAGTGATGTTGGTACTAGCTCTACTAGGGCCTATGTTAGGCAATCTACTACTCGTAGTCATGCATGAGACTCGAGTTTGGACTTGGAGACACTATCTTTTTTTATTTTCAGCTAGCTATGTTTTGAGTTATGTATTTGAACTTGGTACTATTTTGGAATGTGTTCAAAAAATCCTCTTTCATTTCAATATTTTGCATAGAAATATGGTATTATGGAGTGTCAAATGTTGTGTTATAAATTTTTTATGAGATGATCTAATGAATTTCTGCATAGAATTGTTTTTATAACTTATATGGATTAGAAATATCTTTATGCATGTTTTTTGTGCACAAAAATTACTATATTTTTATTTTTTTCATATTTGCCGAGTCTGATCCGAGTCTTATCCGAGTCGGCGAGTTTGCCGAGTCCCAAGCCAGTCGAGTAC
The DNA here is from genome assembly GCA_001517045.1 of Pseudotsuga menziesii. Taxonomy (NCBI): domain Eukaryota; kingdom Viridiplantae; phylum Streptophyta; class Pinopsida; order Pinales; family Pinaceae; genus Pseudotsuga; species Pseudotsuga menziesii. The sequence goes on from LPNX010246415.1 coordinate 537,857, forward strand.
TAGTCAAGTCCGAGTCTGACTACACTGGTTGAAAGAGATGAAAATTATGTTCTGTTTTTATTACAGTTCAAATTTACTAAGCAGTATTATTATGAATCTAAGTTTATATGTTCATGCATTAAAGTTTACTACTTGTGTTAAAAACTCTAACTCTAAAAATTCAACATGGTATCAGAGCTTAGGCTGTAGTTAACTCTGTCTTGAGGGGAACAAAGTTTACATGATCCTAAGGTAAGGGTTGCCAAAGTAACAATAAGGACTTGAATTGTTGATTTTCAACTTTACAGATCTTGGATGAAGGAGTTCATTGGCCATCAAGGTGATAAAGATGATAAAAGATTTAATACTTAATTGACTAGATCAATGACAGTTGAACAAAGAGACGTGTTTATATCTATAGTACTGACAAGTGTTATCAGAAAATGGATTTGCAAGATTGTGAACATGATGACCCATGAAAGAGGTATGTTATTAAATGACCGTGAGGTTGCTTTGTGTAGACTGTGGGTTTCTTACTTAGCGTGACCATGAGGTTGCTTTGTGTGGACTGTGGGTTTCTTACTCAATGTGACCGTGAGGTTGCTTAGTGTGGGTTGTGTGTTTCTCAGCATGATTGTGAAAGCATGGCTGTGCAAAGTATGATTGTGTGTTTTTGCACTATGTGACTGCATCCTTACTCAGCATGACTGTGTGTCCTTTGTTAGTATGACTGTACTAGGTATGAATGTGTTTGTTGACTAAGAAGTCTGAGTCAGTATGCTTCTGCCTTAACCCTCTTAGGCTCTCTCTCAAGGTACATAAATTGTTTGCCTAGTTGACTTGTCCCTTCGGTGACAAGATCAAATATGAAATCTGAGTATAAGGCTGATTCAAATATTGGTTATGATTCTTTACTGCTGATAACTACTATACATTATTTTATCATGTTGTTACTGTACATGGCATTTGATGATTCTCGAGGACCAACTTTAACGCAGTGACTAATGGAGCGTTAACGCAGTGACTAATGGAGCGTTAAGTTGAAAGAGATGAAAATTATGTTTTGTTTTTATTACGGTTCAAATTTACTAAGCAGTACTATTCTGAATTCGAGTTTATATGTTCACGCATTAAAGTTTACTACTTGTGTTAAAAATTCCTCAAACTCTTAAAATTCAACATGGCATCAGAGCTTAGGCTGTAGCTAACTCTGTCTTGAGTTTAACAAAGTCTACATGATCCTAAGGTAAGGGTTGCCAAAGTAACAGTAAGGACTTGAATTGTTGATTTTGAACGTTACAGATCTTCGCTGAAGGAGTTCATTGGCCATCAAGGTGATAATGATGGTAAAAAGATCTAATACTTAATTGACTAGATCACTGGCAGCTGAGCAAAGAAACGTATTTATATCTATAGTACTGATAAGTGTTATCAGAAAATGGATTTGCTAGATTGTGAACATGATGACCCATGAAAGAGGTATGTTATCAAATGACAAGTAAGAAAGCTCACTTAATTATGATGCCTTATAGTTGATCATTGATTTAGAATTTTATGACTCATTGATGGACGCGATCAAGGATTGTTGGCACAAGGAAATTAGAATATATGATCATTTAAATATCCTGGATTATGTTGTATGATGATACATGAAATTATTTAAGAAGTGCATGCTCAGATTTAAAGGATAGTGGCATAGAATGTTTAACCATTGCTTTTGATGCATTAATCAATGTGAAGCTTAGAGCTTAATCTTATGTCTAGGATTATGATCTAAATTTTGCCAATGCATGTATGCTATTGCATAAAGATGATACTGTTGATACCTTTATGGGTACATATTCAATATGACGAACAATGTGATTTCTACATAAGGGCAGATTTAGGGAGGACCTCCTATCCCAGTTCATGGTGATTCGATGATACTGTTGATACCTTTATGGGTACATATTCAATATGACGAACAATGTGATTTCTACATAAGGGCAGATTTAGGGAGGACCTCCTATCCCAGTTCATGGTGATTCTTAGTATTGTCATGCTCTTGATAGCATTGAGATAGCTACAATGTACATATATGAATGATAAAATCATGTTAGTATGTGAAATTGATGACTTTCAATCTTAACTTATAAAGGAGGATGGTGTGACAAGTAATGACTGCTTGTAGATCCTGTTTATGCTTAGAATTAATTGCACAGCTCAAGAGGGAGCTAAATACTCATGTACAAAGGGAGCAAGAGGCTCCACAAATTGCAGGATCAGTTATGTTGGATGGTAATCCGCCAAAGAAACTACGAGGCAATTGTTATTGATAGAATGGAACAACCGTGAAGTTTTGGGATAAAGAGGGAGCCAAAAGTGCTCCTCAATCCCCAACAGAATGGGATTGTGAAGAAAAGTTGTGATATCCCTTGAAGATAGTTTTCAGAGAACCCTTCTCAGTTATATAGACATGGAAGTAAGCCCAATCCATGAGTCATCTCTCTTAGATGGGCAGAGGGAGGCAGCCGTCTTCAGTTGATCTCTTTTGAGTAACCTATTGAGAGGTTCATGATTACTCTAGTTTGATATCTTAAATGAGCCACGTCATTGTTTTAGAAACCTCCATTTATGAGGTGGAAACCACACATCAGATTTGGAAGATTTTAAATGACGTGCACGAAGTTAGTTTTAACTTCCAAGTAGATCTATAAAAGATCAAGCTCTCAGAAAATCCTGTGCTCTATGACAGGTAGGGACACATCATGGGGAAGGTTAACCATATCTGGGACATGATGCAGTCTGCTCTGTCAAGTAGACAAGTTTACTGATATGTTGACTAAGCCTCTGTCAAAGTTTAAGGACTTTTCAAGACAAGCTTTAGTGTTGCTGAGAATGCCTCACTGGCTGAGAGGTAGCGTTAAAGTTAGTGCAACTGTGAGACCCATTCTCAGGGAGGATGGTACCCTAGTTAGTTAACTAGGGTAAAGTAAGACCCTAGAAGGTACCTTAGGGCCCCTAGTAATCTTCTGGGGTTCTTGGTCTGGGACCAAGCAGGTTGATGCCCATTGCAAAGCCCCTAGCATGTGGCTAGGGCCCTTATGTGCCTACAGGCTATTTTAGTTTGGGACCAGGGACACGATGTCTAAGTAGATCCTATAGGTAGAGGCAGAGACATTCCTGGTCTGGGACCAGGAAGACTCTTGGTCTGGGACCAAGCAGGTCCTGCAAGTGGTTGATCAACTTTTAGTTTGGGCCTGAAGCTCAGATTAGTGCTGAGGGCCATTCTCTGGGAGAATGGAGACACTTGGTCAGTTACCAGGAATTTGATTCAGTCTGGGACTGAAGCTCAACTTAGTATTGAGGGCCATTCAATGGGAGAATGGAGGCACCTGGTCAGTTACCAAGAATTTGATTTAGTCTCGGACTGAAGCTCAGCTTAGTGTTGAGAGCCATTCTTTGGTAGAATTGAGGCACCTGGTCAGTTACCAGGAATTTTTTTCAATGTGGGATTGAAACTCAGCCTAGGGCTGAGAGCCATTCTTTGAGAATGGAAGATGATGATGTGTGATGTCCTCTCTCCTAATAGTTACTGGTAGGTTGTTTCTCAAGGGACTGGCCACCCCTTGATGATGTCGCTAGCACCTAACCCTTAGGAGCAGTATTGAGGACCAAAGGGTCGTACCATCTGTTTGGATCTTCCCCTTATACAGTGATGACAAAATATATAAAACAATGTACCTTGAGAGAGAGAAAAGTTTACTAGTCTTGTTGGTCTTATAAAGAAGTTGTTTGTCCACCTTATATGGTTCACCTTGATCTTGTGGGTTGTTTTATTGTGGCTCGCTTTGTTGACTCATGGTCCCTTATCTTACTTGGTCCTAGCACTCTTATTGTGTGTGTACCTTTGTTATGATGACTTTTACCTTATGAGTCTTTGGTACACTAACCTAAGCCCTTTTTATCTTTTGGTTGGACTATTTACCTTATGACTTTATTATAAAAGTTTACTTTATGGTTTTATTAATAAAACCTTTATAGTTTTATTAATAAAGACCTTTAGTTATTTATTTTATTTGTTTTTTATTAAAACCTTTGGACCTTTGATTTTTGACTTGGACCATTATATTAATGTTTAAACCTTATAAATTAAATGTTTAATGTAAGCACGAGATATATGGAACTGTTTCCTTGTCTGCTCCTCGCGTGATTCCTCAGTTTCTCGCGTGAATGAGTCCTTCTGTGGCTGCCTCTTTGTTCTGCGAATGTTTGTATTCTTGTTTTCTCCCGCACGACTGTTTCCTTCGCATGACTGCTATCCCATGGCTGCTTCTCTTCCTCTGTGAGCTTCTCCTTCAGCATGGACTATGGTTTTCTTCCCTTAGTGTGTTTGCCCCTCTGCGCTACTCCTTCGCATGATGCTTGACCATCTCCCACCTGCGCGGCTGTGTATTTACTCTCAAAGGGACGGTTCACTCTTCTCCCATGTGATCGTGAGCACCCTGCTCCAGCGTGATCTTCCCTAGTGTGACCACAATGTGACCATCTGTTGTTTATCATCGTGAATATCCTCTGCATGATGCTTCCTTCGCGTACTCTAAGTGACTGTACTTGCTTCCTCTACGTGTTCACAGGTCTGTACCTCTGTGTGATTGGGAGTCTTCGTGTGGGTTTTTCCCATGGCATATCTCATTAAGTCTTTCTGTGGCTCACCTTTGCGTGATTGCTTTACCTTGTCTACATGATAGTTGTGATCTCATGCAGTGTGACTCCTGATTGATGGTTTCTACCCTAGCGTGGTCATCCCTCCTGCTACGTGACTGTGGGTTTCTTACTCAACGTGACCGTGAGGTTGCTTTGTGTGGGCTGTGGGTTTCTTACCCAGCGTGACTGTGAGGTTGCTTTGTGTGGACTATGGGTTTCTTACTGAGCGTGACCATGAGGTTTCTTTGTGTGGACTATGGGTTTCTTACTCAGCTTGACTGTGAGGTTGCTTAGTGTGGACTGTGGGTTTCTTAGCATTACTGTGTGTCTCTGCACTATGTGACTGCATCCTTACTCAGCATGACCATGTGTCCTTTGTCAGTATGACTGTACTAGGTATGAATGTGCTTGTCGACTAAGAAGTCTGGGTTAGTATGCTTCTGCCTTAACCCTCTTAGGCTCTCTCTTAAGGTAAGTAAATTGTTTGCCTAGTTGACTTGTTCCTTCGGTGACAAGATCAAATATGAAATTTGAGTATAAGTCTGATTCACATATTGGTTATGATTCTTTACTGTTGATAACTACTGTACATTATTTTATTATGATGTCACTGTACATGGCATTTGATGATTCTTGAGGACCAACTTTAATGCAGTGACTAATGGAGCGTTAAGTTGAAAGAGATGAACATTATGTTTTGTTTTTATTACAGTTCAAATTTACTAAGCAATACTATTATGAATCTGTGTTTATATGTTCATGCATTAAAGTTCACTACTTGTGTTAAAAACTCCTCTAACCCTAAAAATTCAATAGACATTCTGACGAAATCCTTGGGGCAGGGCAAGTTTGTCTTCTTCAAGAAAAAGTTGGGAGAGGTGCAGAACACCTTCCTCAGTAAGAGGGAGTGTTGAATTTTGTACCTAGGAAGTTGTTCCTCTAGTGACTTTGTGCCTAAGTCATTTAAAATGGGAAAGTGACATGAACTTTGCATTAAATGACTTGAGATGAGCATTTAATTTCACTTTGAGATTAAAGTGTGTTATTCATTAAGTTGCATTTAGGTGGATTTCCAGTGAGCCGCCAAAGGCTTGAACAATCCAATTGTTCATTATTAAAGTTCAGAAGTCCTTCAGGCTAATCAATGGCCCTTCTTTTTATTTTTACATGTTTATACCCTGTGGGGAATTGTAATAAAATGACTTAGCTTGATGAACTTATGTAAAACGTCTAGCTTTCCTAGGACTTAGTCATAAATACTTTACTTTAGGGTGTTTTTTCCTTGAGAATTATATGTCATTTTTTAATGACTTGTAACTTTTGAGTTTTTCACTCGCTCCTCCAAAGCTAGAGTAAGCGTCTTGGTGGTTATTTTTTAGGAGGATATTAAAACCTAGGTGTCAATGTATATTACCATGCTAATCATTGTTTTAGAGTCATATGAACTTGTACTAAGTCCTCCTCAGGTGTTTTTATTATTTCGGAAAATTTTAGTTTTTCCGTAAAAGGCATGTTTGTTTTAATTAAAAATATTCACCAAGGCATAAAAGTGTGGTTAGGAGGAAGAATGAAGCATGTGGGTGCTCATTTTCTAGCTTAGACCACTCACTCAACCCCTAAACACACTTTCTTAAGTTTTCGAGTAATTATTTATCTCTAAAATTGAATATCACTTGAAAATGGTAAAAAAATACAAAAAAATGGATAAAGTGAAAAATTCGGCAACTTATAAAATAAAGGAAACATGCCGAAAGTGATTTTTTGAGTTGGCAAAGTAAAGTGGAAACGTTCCTAAGGTTTCTAAAACACTTTGGAGTGTTTTTCTCTGTAAATAAAGCCAAGTCGATTTTGCCAACTCAAGCAAAGTGCTCTCTCGATTTTTCTATATAAGCAAGGCATTGCTCCATTATTTTGGGAATGAAGCATTGAACCTTCGCTCTTGTAATTCTTCTTTTATCATTTGATCATCTGTTAATGAAATATTTTTGAACGCTATGGAGGCCAGATGCTGTGCAGTTGTTGTTGAATTTTAGCATTAGCATGAATACTTAAAAATTTGCAGACTAACTTTAAACAAATGACAAGTGCAGTAAAATAACATTCATCATATCAACATAATGGACACAAGAGTTTTTGAGCACTGTTTATAAGTTATTGTTACTATGTTATGATTTTAGTCAGCAAACATAGACACAATTAGATGAGTTTTAAGATGTATTTTTGTTTTGAAGAAATAAGGACCAAGGTTCCAATGTAATATCTGCTTCCTAAAAAGAGCTATTACGGCTTGAATGATATGGATGTAACGATTTAATTTTTTCCCATTTTAAAAGGTACTAGAGTGTTTTGCTTGCAGAGAGAAAGATATACAACTCTTAGCAGATATTATGTGGCAATAACTTAAGCGATTAAACTTCCTGGGTTCACTTGCAGGGCAGCCACATTGCAATGGAATGGAGAAGGTGCATTTTTGTTCACATCAAGTAGTGCCGTTTATGCTTGCAATGATAATGGACTGTGCCTTGAGGTAACCGTGTTCTCTTTTATGTAATTCTTTATAACATAAAATTTATTCAGTAAACCACTTTTATAAGTTTTTAAACTTAAGGTTTAAAAATACCAAAGACACACTTGCAACACATTAAATTCTGAAATGAAGATGCCGGGTTAGTTAAATTAATAATTGCATTATGTACACAAACAGATATACTTTTTACATCCCTGATGTATTACAGTGAGATGAATAACCAGAAACTACTTTGAGAGATTTACCGTACCCCCATTTCTGCTGACTTTCTTTATTCTGTCTCCTGTTCTCACTCCAAAATATATTATGTGATAATTGAAAGGATAGTTGTTGGGTGATGGATCTTACCATCTTTAAGCTCACTTAGATTGTACTTTCTTTGTATTGGTTTCAGCATGGACTATTTAAATGCAGGTGTTTCACTTGTTGAGCCTGACACTATAAGTTTCTCCTTGCTTAACAAGAAATTTCTGAAAGATGATACGTTACTATATTCATGAAATGTCCATAATGGACAAAAGTATAAATATTCATATAATTGTTGACAAAAAAGATATTGATTGGTGAGTAGAAGCAGTCAAGAAAACCTCCATATGTAGTAACAGTATAATACAAGGGTTGTCACAAAGAATGGATGTGCCCATTAACCACTAATAATTTAACGAACACGTATAACAAGTATAATGAACCTGGGCCTAGCCCAGGTAATCCCTGCGAGTTATTGATTCCTCATGGTTATAAAATGAAATATAACAAGTATAAACTAGTATTTTGTTTCAAAGAAAAAAAATTGTAACCTTCCCATTATTTCAAAATGAAAGGATCACATTTCAATATCTGAAAGCCCAAAGGCACTTTTCTTCATACTGAATTTCCCATCCCATTTGGTGTTAGTGAGTGTACCTCAGACAGTCTTCTACAGCAGCAGATCTGGGCATCTATTCAGAAGCACCATATTGTGTTCTACGGAAGTTAGATCACAGTTCTCAAGGAGGAGGCACATTACTCTTGTTTATAAAGGGAGAGGGCATGTGCATGCATGCATGCGCCTGCCAGCTAGTCTTAGATAAGGCATTCACCACCACCAGCTAATTTTAGAGGCGTGTGCCACCAATTAAAGATTCAGTTTGGTTTTGTTTTTAGGAGTTGCAATAAAAATAAATCAGTTTTGTTTTATTTTTAGTAAATTTTATTTCTGAGTTTGACTTGTGATAAAGCAAATTTTATTTATGAATTTGAGTAACATGCATACCTGTTTTGTTGTGATGTCCCCTCCTGCATAAGTACCTTATGTTGCTCTGCTAGCCTGACCGAGACCCGTGGGCTATAGTGGGAAATTAAAAGGGGAGAGAAACAATGCCTTGTGTTACCAAGGTGTTAAAGTCTACTTAAAAGGTTTTGTTATGTTACTAGGCAAAAAGACGACATTAGGAGAAAATCACTTAAAAATTATAAAGTGATCACTTTAATAAAGTGACATTAATGAATTAAAAGATAAAAAGGTAAAAGGGTGGCAAAAAGCTGGAGAATGAAATAAAAGGGAGAAAAAGAAGAAGTTCAGCTCATGCACTTACATTCACTTTTGAGAAAGAAACTCTTTGAGAAGTTTTGAGCTTTGGAGGCTAGTGTTTGTAAAACCCTTCCTTGTTGACTGGTTTTGGAGGTGAAAGATTCCTCCCTAACAAGTGGGAGAGGGAGATCATCCAGATTTCTCGTTCGTGCTTCATGGTCATGGTTTGTCGTTGCATTTTCATCTTCAGATTCATGGGATTTTTAATAAGCTAGTAGAGCATGAGGGAAGGGCACACTTGCTTGTTCTGCTTATGAAAGTGTGGTACCTTTGCCAAGGAGATTGGAGGACGAGTTCTCTGCAATATCTAGTTAAGGGCACGTTGCCGCCTAATACACACTTTATGACACAGGGAAGTCTCCAACCCGCTTTGTGTGTCCTTGGGGGAAAGTTAGAGTTGGGGACAACTGTCACCACAGTCTACCAACTCCTCCGTTTAGGCCAAATCCCAACAGAGCTAAAGGGGGTAGTCCCTACAGGAAATTATTCCTAAGTTTATTAACTATTAGTTAAAGGGATCTTTTATTAAGGTTTGCAAGGCTAAGACTTTACACTATCTAAGGAATGACAAGCAACATGCAAATGCAAAGATTTCCTTTTAATGACAAGCAGACCTGGAGATAAATGAAGACTAGTGCCTATTAACAAATGGAGTCTAAAGATGAATTACAACTTTACAGATTTACAAATGAAATTGAAATCTACGTTAATTAAACCCACAGTTTAGGTGTTATCTAAATCAAACCAGATTACAGTATGGACAAATGAACACTATGAACAATATAAACAGTAATGAGTGAGTAGTTAAGCAGTATAAACAATATCCACAGTTGTATCAAATGTTATGAACAGATTGAATAAATGGAACAATTATTAAACTATTACCAAAAAATGCCAAAAGGAAATGAATCAGTTGTGTTACACAAGATCTACAAATTACTAAACAATGTGATTACTTAACCAAATGAATTAAAGATGCCACTACATGAGATTGCAAAACTGAAAGGAAATACTTGTAACTGAAAAGTGAAAAGCTTGCAGTGAAATAAAATATGAAAGTGCTTGCAGTAAAAGCCTTGAATAGAAAGGCAAAGATAAATAGTAGTGACTTGTGCTTGTAGGACGTTTTGCAATGTCTCTTGTAAATTTTAATAAATTTTAAGGGGGTCTTAATGTTTAGTTAAGCCTTCGAACTAGTGTTGTGACTACCCCAATCTAGTATCTCTCAAGTCAAAGAGAGAGTGCTGGTGCGTTCAAAACAATGGAAACAATTCCACCTGTAGCTCTCAGGTCAAACCCCAATGCCCCGGTGCTCAACAAGGAGGACGTAGAACACCTAGAGACCCCCAAGGTCTTCTACTCCAACTAGCTTCCGAGGTCACTGTTTTCAATCAACCGAAAAAATAGCAAGATGGATGCCTATTAAACTAGATTTCCCAAACCCCTTCGCTTTTCATACCCTTGATCCGAGTTCCCTAAAGGGAGATAACGGAGGGCAGACGATACACGGACTAATGTTAGGTTGTATATTACTCTTTGCAAAATTTAAATGACAGGAAGTAAATTATAGAATTAAAATAACCCACAAGCTTCAAACCGAGCTTTGTGCCTTAGGGCACGGTGCTGGTACCTTGAGCAGTGTTCCACGGGAACGCATCCCGCAGGGTCGGGGACGCGTTTCCACGTTTCCTGCGTCATGGGGACTTGGGGACTCCTGGGCGAAACTTTCCCTCCCCAACCATGCCCCTGGGAATTTTTTTTTAATGTTTTTCCATTATTTTCACATTTTACAATTCCTACTTGGTACTACTTAGAAAATAAACTGATATATTTAGTATTTAAATTGCACAATCATTAATATACATCAAATGAATTATTATTTTTGATATTTTATTTTATTTTTATAATTTTAGATACGTCCCCACGTCCCCCCGAATATCCCTAAATTTGGGGGTGGTCTCCACGCGTCCTAAATGTGCGTTTCCCCGCTCCCATGTCCCCTCGTCCCGGAAACTTGGGGGAACATTGACCTTGAGGTACTTGGAGTAACTAAACCATAGAACAGAAAGAAAAACTAATCTAGATGCTTGCTTGAAAAAGAAATGTTCAAAATAAACTAAGTTAAAACAAGAATGCTAACCACACAACAATCTCCCTAAAGGAGATGGTGGGTAAAACTAAAAAATCTAGATCTATTTGAAATGGAAAAACAACAGCTAGTGATATACTTCCTAATCTATTTACATTTAGATTACAAATGCTTTATAAAATTTTGGAGAATACCCAAAGAGAACTTCTCTTTGGGTTTTACAAATATCAGAAAAGAAGAGAGAGGTGAGGGTTTGAACAACCCCTTTTGGAACCGGTTGAAGGTTGAGGTATTTCTGGGCTAATTTGGGCAACACCTCCCCTTTACCTGTGTAAAACCTGTCACAGCTTGTTGGAAATCACAGAAAAGTCAAAGAAATTATCAGAAAAAGTTAGTAAAAAAAAATCACTAATTTGGGGCAAAAAACTGATTGGAAAAAATAACTGAAATGTGATGTTCAAGGGGTTGGAAACTGTTTCTAGCCACCTAAATGCTACTAAAATATCGGATTTGAAATATTTAATTAAAATACTAAAGATTTAGGCTCTAAAAAAGGGGTTTTTACCACTATACAGTGGTAGAAACCCTAGATCTAGAACCCAAAAAAACAGATCTGAAAACAAGGAACCCTTGAGGAACCCTTCTTAGCTTTAGATCCCTGCAAAACAAATCTATTAGAGCTGCAACAAGCAAGCAAAGAGATGAGCACAAAAATAAATTATACAAAATACTTGAGCTTCCAAGCTAAACAAATGCAACAATAATTGATAAATCCACAAGGTTACCTCACTAATCCAAGTATGAAATGAGAGGGATCCACACCAACAATTTGCCTCTAAAGCTTTCTTCTATTAAGCCCAACTAGGGCAAGAGTCAATACAACAATAGCAAGAGGCTTGAGCCAAATGCTTGAGAGAATATGAGAGGAGAAGAGAGAAAGATTTCAGCAGCATAACCTTAGCATGAAAACCAATAATCTATTGAGGGAGGGGAGACCTTCTTTTATAGTTGAAGAGGTCCCAAACCCACTCCTAAATCAAGGGTTCAAAACATAGATCTAAACTCTAGCTCTCCTCCACTTTTAGATCTAGGTTTGTTGACTTTGCAAGCCATCCACCAATCATAAGCAAGGGCGCCTCTTCAAATCAATGGTCAAAAAAATAGATCCATGTCACAATGAAGCTTAACCCTTAGATCTAGGGTTTCCATGACTAGGGGCCCACCTTGGGAGTAGTTTAAGGGTTGAAGTGGGGCCTCTTTTGACTCAAATTTTTATTTTTGATTTTTGATTTTTTATCTTTTATTTTTGGAAAAACAAGAGGGGCGCCCCACTTAGGAGATCTTCAAAAATTTATTTTGACCATGGGGGGGGAGTTTATTTAAAATAAAATTTGACTATGTTTAGCCACCCCCTTAACTTAATTACTATGGCCTTATTTGATTTTTTTCTTCAAAATCAAATAATTTAATTTTTCACCTTAAGAAATTAAATTAATTTCCTAGAAAAAAATACCTTGTCTTAACCAAAATTGGTCTGACTTCCTAACCCCTTGTCAAAATGCATGGGACTTGAACCAATGGCTTAGGGGGTGTCAGAGCATTTTCATTTGCATTCATAGCCCTTATTACAAAATGCCAAGGTTCAAGAAATTACATTATTTCATCAAAATCCAATTAATTAACCACCAAATGGTGAAGTTAATTAATTAGAAAAAATTAATAAAAATATAAAAATCTAATGAAATTCCGCAAGGCTATAGGAGATGTCTAGCTTGGTCATGAATAACATCTTGAACCCTTAGCCATCCCATGGACTCTATTATTAGAACGCCTGTTCACCACTTTGGAGTATTTAAGTGAAAAACCCAACCAATTAAAATCGATAAAAAACAAGACTAATCGGAAGGGAAAAAAACACTCGATGAAGGGGACTTAAGGTCCATGGTGTGGCATCCATAGCATATGACCCACACTAGTACATAGAATTACATTAATTTTCCCATGCAGGGATGCGGACATTTTGTTTACCAAGGGGCAAATTGCCCTGTAGAGTGAAAAATCTTTAGATTTTCCATGGTACAAATTGTAGAATAATGTACATCTTTAATGTACATGACATTGCCACCTAGTCGAAATAGGTAGGCAATAGGGCGCAGCCAGTGGTGAAGGGTGTGTGAGGGGGGTTGAACAATAGTGTGTTGGTGCACTCAGCATCTACTGGAACCAAAACGCTTCAGTAGAAAGAGATCAGTCCACTCCCATCTCACTCTGCCTATTCCCAGTTGTTTTCCATCATAAATCTGGGCCAGTGTAAAAGGGCGTTGCCATTAAGCTCCAATGGGATCATTAGCAGAGATTACATATTATTGATGGCGGGCGTTTTCCACAGAGAAGTTTGGTAACTCTTGTATAGAGGAATCAGAGGATAAAGATTGAGTTGCAGTGCTTCGGAAAGGCTAACTCTTGTTGCTGGTCATTTCAAGTCACTCATATTTTTTACTTAAACACCTGTTCTTCCACCTGGGCCAAGAGAAGAGTTTCTACAGCAGAGAAAGCAGATCTGTCAGTAACCGTCACCTACAGGACATTATCTACAGTGATGATATGCTCATTTTACATGACTGTCCAGCTTACTGTTTGTGTAATAAGAGTATTTTATACGGCTTCCATAATCCTGTAAGTTATCTCCAAATATTTGTGAATGCAATCGTACTAGTTCAGACTTCTTGGAATGTTTTGTCACTGTTTATTTTAAGGCTGTCAATTTTACTGTCATTTGCATTCATATTAAATGTTTAATGGGGGATGGTGTGAAGTATTGGTAAGCCTGAAAATGTCAAATAAATGGTACATGAAATCCATATAAAATCCGAACCCAAGCAATTAACGCTTGAACTCTGACAAAGAAATTTAGAGTGAAGTTACAGCAGTGATAACATCCAAAGTGTTTGTTTTGATACCTCAACCAAATACAAACAGTAAGAGTGCCCATAGGTCAGATTACAAATGAGGATGAACCTACAGTAGTATTCTATCCTTGAACTCAGTGTTTTGCGAATTGGAAACCTCATCCCAGTTAACAGTCAACACAACATATCAGATTTGGAAAGTATTATATAATAAACAACTTGGCAAAATCATCTCTTATTCTAATCCCACAAAGGCAATCTAATACACAGTAAGCTATAGTAGTGAGTTAATTGAGAGCTTGGTGAAGTCCATAACCACTTATTAGGAAGTTGCATAGGGAAAAAGTGGTCACAGTTGGGTTAGGAATATTACAGTGGTATCAAAGCATGATGCTCAACAGCTGTTGTAATGTCTTCTACTTAAGCACCAAAACACCCGCTAACCTACTTAATTCCCATAGGTTCGAGAGGGTACTGCATAAAAAAGGAATTCACTGAGGACCTATGATACGGTATACCCGGAGCAGATAGACCATTCAGTCAGTATTAAGTCATCAGTATGGTACACAAAGCCTTATTTATTCAGGCTTAAAGTCAACAAGGAATTAGAATTGCATGCATGCAAAAAGTACAGCGCAAACCTTAAAAGTGGCATGCAAACCCTAAAAGTACATGATAAGCTATATAAGAAGGGTTATCGAGCCAAAAGATTCATCTATGAATTATTATTGATGAGTTTGGTTTCTAGAGAAGCAGCAGCAAGTACAGCAGCAGCAGTTGGGGTTGGAGATGAAGGTCTTCAACTAGCAAGGGGTTTCGATAGTGAAATCTATCTGCCCTAATCACTTCAGGATAGACCATCCAGGTTTATCATCAATATTAACCATATTCATTCGCCTTCAATGATCCAGCACACAAAGGAAGATTTATTGCAGGTTCACGTTTTGCAGCTAGGGGAATGACTGGAAATCCTCAGAAGTATTTGTTGGGACCCAAAACCTCATTCTTTCCTCCGTATGTCATCATTATCTTTCTCAGCAAACTCACCCCACTGCATTGGGTGATTATCAGTTCCTTGTTTGCATCTCTAGAGCAGTTAGCAGCAAAAACGTGAGAGAGGGGGACGTGAGCATCTGAGAGGCAGATCAATCTGCGAGGTGCCTTAGAAGAGGCAAAATCTCTGCATGTGCCTTCCAATCTCTACGGGAGGGCTAGACCATCATCTCGACAACGTTCCAGCAGTAGCAGACTTCTCCACCTTCAAAAACATCAATATCATTCAGAAGAGGGCACACTTATAGCCGAGCATCAAAGAGAGGAGAGGAGCACTATCTTTCTTGCAAACATTGCATGCAGTTTATCTCTGGAGGACTATCAACTTAATTATCTGGTATGTGTATATCTTCTTACTGAAAGTCCTTGCCCTATAATCTCTCCAGATTAGCTATATTTTAGGGCCATTTGGCATGACACTTTTGCATGCACAATTTATTCAGTTTATTTCAACATCTTGAGTGTATGAACAAACAACATAGTAGCAAAGTACAATAGAATATCAGTTGGGCTATTACAGTGGTATCAAAGCACGTTCCTTGCTAGTTGTGGGCTTGAACATGAAAAGTAAATGAATTCATAAGAAGATACTTTTGTAACCTATAAAAGGAGAAAGAGTAGATACACCGAGGATCAGGAATTTGAAGATATTTAGTTAGAGGACACCAATTCAAACATGGACCCAACAGGTATACACTCTGATAGAGGAAAGGGAACGGGAGAAGTTGAAGACGGGTTGGAATTTCATAACTTGGTTAGTGCATTGAATGATCTAGCTAAAGGGTAGAAAGAAGTATTGCATGCCATAAACAGGTTGGCTCTTGAGCCAGATGCGGGTCATAGTAGTATACCTCTTTCACCGGTGGACAGAGGATCTACTAGTAGTAGCGAGAAACATGCATACACCAATATGCAAAACACTGCACACATATACAACAAACCATCCAGACCTACTATGCCTCACTTCCTAGAGAATGTAGTGGCAGGACCAGTCATGCTTGCAGAACCTAGTGAACCCTTTGGGGCTTATTTACAGAAATACAGGGATTTGGGAGATGAGTTCCATTCAACTATGTCATTTTCAGACTTCTGCAATATGAAAAGCAGGAACCGACAAAGGAATTTTAACAAAGGGTTTACCCAAAACTATGAATTGCAGAAAAATGTGGGTAGGTTGACCATCCCTAACTTTGAAGGGACTTGCGCCGGGTATTCAACAATAATATGGGTCCATAAGTTGGATACTTACTTCCAACTCAACACTATGACGGAGACAGATGCCATTAAATTGGCTACCTTACATCTAGACGGAGAGGCTCATGAGTGGTGGTACCATGGGTTAGTGACGCTGGGTCACAACACCATTAGTTCTTACAGTGATTTCACACAGAGGCTCATGGAGCGGTTTGACAAAAGAGACCTGGAGATCCAATTTAGAGAGTTAGCACAACTCAAACAGATGGGCAGTCTGAGGCCTTTATCTCAGAGTTTTAGAGAGTAGCCGTGAGGGTAGGTTGATTATGTCATTTACAGAAGCTTTGACGAAGCCTTTATGTGGGTGGGTGAAAGCCTACAAGCCATCCACTCTACAGGATGCGATCAGCGAAACCCGAGATCTACAAGACTTGGTCCCTAAGAACAAGTTTCCGACTAAAACAAATTTCCCAATAAAAGATAAGGACAAGAAACCTTTTCAACAGGAATGGCCGAAGAAAACTTTGTTGGACAACGATACGAGGAAGGATTTGAGAAGGAAAAAATTGTGTTCCACTTGTCAGGAACCATGGGTTCCAGGTCACAGGTGTGCAGGGAAAGCAAAGGCCCACTATATAGAAGTTTACTCAGATAGTAAAGGGGATGAATCTGAACAGGAAACGACAGAGGAATTGATGGAAGTAGAGGAGGAGTCTCTTCAGGGAGAATCACTCGGGGGAGTCATTGCTACATTATCCAGAGTACCCAGGTTTGAATCTCTCAGGGTCAGGGGAGTACTACAGGGCCACAAGGTAGGTGTGCTAATTGATGGGGGGGGGGCAACCCACAACTTTATTGATGTAGCATGGGTGGCTAAGCAGGGTATTCAGACAGAGAAATTGGAAGGATTCACTGTAGCGGTAGTAGGTAATAATAGATGGAATGCAACCATTGGATTCCCAAACTAAATGTTACACTAGGGAATTACAATATGACCGACTCGTTTTATGTGGTGAATGTAGCTAATACAAATGTAGTATTAGGGGTTCAATGGCTTTACTCAATAGGGAAATATACTACGGATTACAAGGCATTGGAAATGGAATTTCAGGGACAAGATGGAAAACAGGTAGTCTTAAGGGGCATGAACACTTATCCCCCCAAACCAGTATCATCACAAAGAATGGAGGCCGTACTTAGACAAGGAGACATAGAATGGTCAGCCGAATGCTTTGTTACTTTTAGAAAACGTCCAGATAACGAAACCCAACATCCAGCCGATATACATGCATTATTACAGAAACATGAGAAGGTATTTAGAGATCTTCCAGCAGGTTGACTGCCAGACAAAGGGTTCAAGCACATTATTGAGTTAGAGGAGAGACACATGCAGTCATCACCACTCCTTACAGACATCCCAAAAGGTACAAAGATGAGATCAAGAAAATGATCAAGGAGTTACTAGAACTAGGTTACATCCAGCCGAGTTCTAGTCCATTTGCATCATCAATGGTTTTGGTGAAAAAGAAAGATGGCACATTATGGATGTGTATTGATTATAGATCCCTCAACAAGAAAACCATAAAAAACAGGTATCCCATTCATAGGATTGATGAATTGATGGATGAGTTACAGGGGGCAAAATACTTTTCAAAAATAGATCTTCGATCAGGGTACCATTAGATCTGAGTAAGGGATCAAGACATTTCGAAAACAACCTTTTGTTGCCACTATGGTCATTATGAGTTCTTAGTCATGCCTTTTGGACTCAACAACAATACGACAACTTTTCAATCATGCATGAACCACATGTTCAAGGCTCATTTGCGGAAATATTTACTGGTGTTCTTTGATGATATTTTGATTTACAGTAAACCTGGGAGGACCATTTCAGACACCTGGATGAGGTACTGGGAATTCTGGAAGAACAGTCTCTTTACGCAAAAAAGTCTAAATGTGAGTTTGGCATGCAAGAGATGTTGTACCTACGACATATAATAAGCGCAGATGGAGTACAAGTTCACATGGAAAAGATTAGAGCTATCTTGGATTGGCCTACACCAAAAAATGTAACAAAACTGAAGGGATTTTTAGGCCTTTGCACATATTACAGTAGATACGTAAAGCTGTTCTCTCAATTTGCCGCACCACTCACTGATCTTACAAAGAAAGAGGCATTCATCTGGACAGAAGTGGCACAACAAACCTTTGAAAAAATGAAAACAATCATGAGTTCTTGTCCAGTCTTAACACTACCAAATTTCTCATAGCCATTCATAGTTGAGTGTAATGCTTCAAGAGAGGGACTAGGGGCGGTATTGATGCAAAACCATGGCCCGATTGCAATTGAAAGCTGGAAACTTAAATATTATGAACGCCACTACTCTATATATGATAAGGAGATGCTAGCAATCCTACATGCCTTAACAAAATTCAGACAATATTTGGTGGGAAGCAGGTTTAAAATTAAGACAGATCACAATAGCCTCAAATACTTCTTGGAGCAGAAAGAGTTGAACGAGCATCAACAAAAATGGGTCAGCAAGGTACAGGCATACGATGAATTGCTTTATCATCAACTTATAGGATAATTTATCTATCTTACAAGAACTAGACAAGACATATCTTTTGCATTTGGTTTGTTATGAAGATTTTTAAATCGTTTCAAGGACACGCATTGGAATGAAACAAAAAGAGTACTTAGGTATATTAAAGGTATCTTGCGATTTGGTACTGTACTTGAGAAGATTGTGTTATCACATATATTGTAGCTAGAGCTACCAGGATGCAGATCATTTCTTGTTAGAGACATGATCCAGTCCCTTGCTTGATGATGGATACTTTTGCATACATTTCGATCACATGGGAGCTATTTTTAGAGCTATTCAGAGCATTTATCCAGTATTCCCTTGCCAGGACTAATCCAGCATGACCCCATTGAGATGATTTTATTTTAGCCATGGTTCATTTATAGAGTAGCAGAGTAGGAAACAAAGTTTTTCCTTTGCCCATGGTTCTAGAGACAGATATATGGTTGAGTAGGTATACAGGTTGCGTTTGGATGTATGATTGTCTCTATTGATTATTTTAATAGCTATAACTTGACATGATTAGCTGATTGTGGTGCTATATTTGTTTGAGTGACTTGTTTTATGAGTAGTTAAACAATCTTTTATGTAAGGCCATTATGTATGCTCACTAGTATTTGCCTACCTTATGTAGACTTACCCTAGCTTGCTATGTTGGCACCATGTTTCACTTCCCCAACTCATCCATATCTTCCATTTTGAGATTTACCTCGGACTTTGACTTTGACTTGTGAGGTTGAAGACTTTTTCTTCCCCCACTTGGATCTCTATGATGACAGAACCCATGTTGTTATGTGTCTTGGCCGTGAGTTATGAAATAGAACTTACCGAAGCCTTGACCATTTTGTGCCAGGAGAACCCATTGGTGTTGGGTCTTGAGCCTAGGTGAGTTGGTATGTTGGAGCCTTGACCTCTCTGGTCGGTTTCCCCTAATGTTTGGTCCTGATTGTGGATGATCCCCTCTAGTTTCCTGAGTTGTGTCAGCTGAAACTTGAACCAAATCGTACTACCATCATTACATGCATTATGTGATCCATTGCTATATCTTTTGAAAATGCAGGCCCATGGTAAATTTGAAAATAAAATGTGCTTCTAAGCACAACAAAAAGAGCTTTGAAATGAAATTTTAAAGCCCTAAACAACAGGGGCTAAATAAATGCTAAATCTAAAGACTGTTGGCTATATTATTTGAAATGTAATGATTATATCCTCATGGAGCCTATGGGTTGGGATGTGAGATGGAGTAAGGGACAACTAATTCTAAGTGTCCCCTTATGAAACAGAACTTACTGAAGCCTTGACCCTTTTGTGCTAGGAGAACCCATTGGTGTTGGGTCCTGAGCCTAGGTGAGTTGGTATGCTGGAGCCTTGACCTCTCTGGTCGGTTTTCCCTAATGTTTGGTCCTGGTTGTGGATGATCCTCTCTAGTTTCCTGAGTTTTGTCAGCTGAAACTTGAACCAAATCGTACTACCATCATTACATGCATTATGTGATCCATTGCTATATCTTTTGAAAATGCAGGCCCATAGTAAATTTGAAAATAAAATGTGCTTCTAAGCACAACAAAAAGAGCTTTGAAATGAAATGTGAAAGCCCTAAACAACAGTGGCTAAATAAATGCTAAATCTAAAGACTGTTGGCTATATTATTTGAAATGTAATGATTATATCCTCATGGTGCCTACGGGTTGGGATGTGAGATGGAGTAAGGGACAACTAATTCTAAGTGTCCCCTAGGATCTCTTCACTACATTTTCTTGTGTACTTAACGCAAGGGTCCTAGAAAAGAATCTCATGAGCTTGAGTCAAGCTTGGCTGTTAGCTGTAGACATTTGTTAAAGTTGAATGGACACTTCTCAAATCAAGTTATTCCATTCAGATGGACATATGTGGTATTTGTTGTCATTATTACTATTTTTGAGGTCTCTTGATCACTTGGTACACTCAGATCATTTTTCTGGGCAAAGTGAAAGGAAAAAAATGGCACTTCTATTCTATAGCAGTGATTTTCAGGCATTTTATTCAATAAAAAATGACCATGGCTACATTGAAAAAATCGATTTGGCTAATGATGGCTAGGAAATGGATTGGGAATGACTTGGCATGATGATATGAGGTCTTCTATACATGTTTCATGACTTATACCTATAAGAGGAGCACACTTCATGTTTTATCTTGGTCCCAAAGGGGGACGCCTCCTAGAGATGGCACACTTGTCCTTGGTTTGGATGTACCACCGTGTCATATCCTACGTTATTATGTTGTGAGGGAGCCTAGGGTGATTTATGTCCCTAAGGCATCCCCTTTCTATGTATCATCATGTTATATCACACTCTGTATATTTTGCCTTTCTTAAGGCGTCATTAGGCAAAAGTGTGCCCCCCTTGATTTGGACTTTGTGATCCATGTATATAAAAAAAATAAAAGATCTCCATCGTTGATGATTTTTTAATCTGAACGGTTGGATTGATGTTGGTTAGAATGTGGACACACTCTCGATCTATTTAAGAGTGGTGATCCTCTCATTGTATCACATCGGGAATTTGGCTCTTGAAGCGACTTGATAATAGAAAATTCTTTTGTGGTGCAAATCTCGTGATCTTATGGTTGAGTTTGGGAATTGTGATTGAATATTGTCTCTCAGGGAACATTGCAAGTGGATCTTGGTTTTCTTTGGCAAAATTGTTGTGTTTCTAACTTGTAGTAGGGAGGATGTCTTGGAGTGTAAATTTGAGCATATAGATCTGTAGACAAAAACAAAACTCACAAAGAAGATCTCACAATTTACTCAGCAATTGAAGAATGAAACAGTGCAAAA
>LPNX010246415.1:566556-591301 GCA_001517045.1 Pseudotsuga menziesii
GCGATCGTATGGAGGGGTCATCCTCCACAGCAGCAGATGCAGATCATCAGATGGGCAGAGAGGAGGAGGAGGGGGACGAGGATGAGGATCAGGGCAGGCGCAGGGGCAGTGATGAGTATGTTGATGTTGATTCAGGCATGGAGGAGGCCTACTGACAGTCTGACATATGGGATTCTCCCATCTTGATCCACCCCTTTTTGTATTTACTATTAGACTTTAGTCTATTTGGCATTTGCCAATGCCCAGTGGCATTCCGACATATATGTACATTGTATACATTTTGATTTTGATGACTTAATGAGAAATATGGTTTTGACATGCATTTGTGTGTCTCATTGTGATTTGTGAATGACAAATGTGTTGTGAATCGTGACTTATGAATGACAAATGTGTAATTACTCATCATTAATGTGTTTTTATTCTAATTTCTATTGAATATTTGTAAATGTTCTAGTTTCTAAATATTTTTGGATCTATATGTCTATATTTTTAAATTTTAATATATATTTAAAAAAATATATATATGTATATAAAATGTATCCTATGTGTCCTGATTCCGGGGTCGGACTTTCATATTTTCGTGTCCTTCGTGTCCCGTGTCCCCGTGTTAGGTGACTTAGGTTACAACCTGAATTTATGAGTTTGAACAGCCCAAGTTTTGATGGTGGAACCGAGCCTTGAACAGTTTGAACTTAAGCAGACATACACAGAGAAGAATTCAAAGCATACAATGTTTTGGAAGCACTGACATCAAGACAGATTGGTGAAGAAATTCTACTCAGAGCTGTATGATGACTTGATAGTGAATAGCAGAGATGAGTAGACCTTCGTGATTGATGACTAGATGAGCAATGTTGATGACAGTAGCCGCCTTCTCTCAGACTGAACCTTTGATGCTTGAACAAGTGATGGAGTCTTCCTCAAACTAACAGAGTTTTGATTGTAGTAATGTCCTTGGAGTCTGCTGCAGCATAAACAAGTCTACAGTATTGACAAGCACAGTTTTTGAGTAAGGTATGATGATGTACTCTTCTTGCAAACTCATTTAGATTGAAGTCATCTACAAAAGATGTAATACTCAGCCAAGTGAACCATGAATACTGAGATGAAGAGCAGTAATCTATACCCAAGGTTCAGTGACTGAGCTCGAGCAGACTTTTGTAGCAGCATATGATGATGACAGTCTGTGCATTGACAAGTGATGATTAATTGACAGTGATTTGGACAGTTGACAGTGGATTGTTCATAAGGCAGTACGATGACCAGATTGACCAGCAATGATTGATGAGCAAAGTTGATGAGCAGCTTGACCAGCAGTATTGATGTTTAATATGACAGTGATGGCATGGGCAGAAAGATGATGTGGTAATGAGCGCACTTGACAGTGATATGTGTGTGTGATGAGTGTGATGAGATAGTGAGCTTTAACTGTAAATGCAAGCTTGTCTTGCATATGAGGTTAGGATACCTCAAACCCTTCTTAGCAGGGTCTAAGAAAACCAGGTAGGGTCATGGATGAAGAGTAGGTGCTCTTTGTATCAGTAGGTGCTGATTTTACCTCATGGTTGTAGCCGGTCCAAAACTAATACAAAAAGATTACAAAATTATATGGTGTTGTGTTCTTTTGTGTTATGGTTCTTGATGATTCAAATGCTTATGCTATGTGAATGATGAAGTGAAAGATGTTTATGAAATGATTATGAGATTAATAGTGGAATGATGAATTGGTAGTTAATTGTGACAAGCTAAGAAAAGTTTTAAAATTGCTTTACACTGATTCACCCCCCCTCTCAGTGTCTAACACCTCCTATTTATATTGATTTTCCAAGTGAGAAATTACTGGGGCCGACCTACCTTGGGGAAATACAAATTAATTTTATTTTTATTCTTTTCTTGTGTATTCTTTCCCCAAGGTTTACATTGATTCTTTCTAGGGTTTACATGAGTAATTACATCAGTATAATCTCCCGTAGGAGGTACAAGGAAATACAATACATGTACAATAAGAATAACTTCTGAAGTTGCACAAATTCCAACACTCACTCTCAACAAGGAAGGTATTCTTCAGATATGGTCGTCATTAACATCACGAACATCTGGGTCTCTTCTGTACATCTCATCTATCTCGATCATCTCTCTATATACTGAAGGCTGTTAACACTGTCTCTGTCCCTCGAGAGGTGCCATAAAAAATTTGACCCACTCAGTTCGTCGGTAGATCTATCAACTCTACAACTCTACATAGTTTGTCGGAGAGTACAACAATCAACATCTCATCTGCTATAAGTCCGTCTCTACCTGAGAACTAGGACATGCTTCACTCGACCATCTACTATCAGCTCATCTCAAGTGTTAGTGGGAATTCTCCTACACCAAGTTGAGAACCAGGGTTGGTGAGAAATCTCCAAAAACATCAGGTTAAGAACCCGAACCAATAGAGGTCACCAGTGTACACAACCATCTACTACTAGTTCATCTTAAGAGCTGGTGGGAATACTCCAAAGAACACCATATTGAGAATCAGAATGTATAGTGGTCACCAGTGCACACGACTGTCTATGTCCTACCCGTTTCAAGATGCCGATGGGATTTCTACCATATTAGGTTGAGAACCAGGACGAGCAGAGGCCACCAGTGTATATGACCATCTACTACCAGTTCATCTCAAGAGCTGGTGGGAATTCTCCAAAGAACACCAGATTGTGAATCAGAACATACACTGGTCATCAGTGTACGCAGTCATTGTTACGTGTCATCAATGTCACAATGCCGATGGGATTTCTCCCATTCCAGGCTGAGAACCAGAATGAGCAGAGACTACCACTGTACATGACCATCTACTGCCAGTTCATCTCAAGAGTTGGTGGGAATTCTCCAAAGAACACCAGATTGAGAATCAAAACATATAGTGGTCATCAGTGTACATGACGATCTGTTACCTATCCATCTCACAATGCCGATGGGATTTTTCCCATAGCAAGTTGAGATTCAGAACAAGTAGAGGCACCAACATCATAGATATTAGTCTTGACTTTCCCTCTCTACGAAAGATGCATTTTCTTCTACTCCAAGTCTTCTGCAAAAGTCTTCAAACTTAGTCCTGAGAAGAGGCTTGGTAAGAATACATGCAGTCTGGTCATCTCTCAAAACATACTGTAACTCTACTGCAACTTTCTGCACCATATCATGAATGTAGTGATATTGAATCTCTATATGCTTCGTATTATCATGAAATACGAGATTCACTGACATATACAACTCTGGTTGTCACAGTGAATCACAGTTTGTCCTAGGATCTGACCAAATAATCCAGCAAGGAGTTTTTGAAGCCATATTGCTTCTCAAGCTGCTGTACTGGCAGACATATACTCGGACTCTACGATGCTAAGTGTTATTGAGGCCGCCGCAGTAAAGTGAAGATGTGGAATGTAGAGAAGAACGCAGAGCTTTGAGTTTTTTGGTTTATTTGTTCAAGTATTCTGTGACAGCAGTGAATTCTAAGTTGGAGATCTTTTTATGTTCCTTTTTTTTCTGCTTTAGTGGCATGTAAAATGCGTTGAGATGAGAGCTCTGTTTTTGGAATGAGCAAACAGAAGCAACCACAGTTCTTATAGAGCTTTTGTTTCTCTGTTTTTCGGGGATGAGAAATGAAGAAATTCAGATGCCAAAAGATACAGCCACTGAAGTTACAAACTAAGATTGAGAGATGAATTCGATAAAAGAATATAGACTGCTCTGAGATCTCAGAGGTATTGAAGCTGAGAAAATTTTGACTAAATATGCAGCAGTCTCTTTCCTTTCCTCTGATTTTTGGGTGTTTGATTCACACTACTATGGTAGCCGCAACATGATGTGATTGGTGTGAGCTCTAAATTTCAGATATGTGAACTGAGGAAGTGAATAAATGAAGACCTAATGCAGTTGAAGAAATGTTTTTGGGTCCTTCTCCTTTTCGATTGATTCGTGGGTGAGCATTAGTTACAGGCAGATTGTAGAGGATTCATTGTGTAAATGGAAGCTCGGTTTTTCGGGATTTGAGACAGCTACAGAATAAAAGAAAAGAAGTGATGAAGTTCTGATTGTGAACTAAACTGCAGACTTATTCCTTTTCTTCTCTATGATTTTGGGCATAAGCATTGTAGCAGCAAATCAATGTAGATTTGAGGTAGCTGCTGACTTGTTGATGATGATAAGGATCCTTTTTGAATTGCAGTGATAAGCAGACAATAAATATGCGCAGACATTTGAAGTAATGAGCAACTTGATTGAGGACAGATTGATGACTATAACAGAGATAGATAAAAGATGAGGATGACCTTTTTGACAAGACAAGTAACACAAATATGACAAAGTGGGTGCAGTATTAACAGACAGAGATGATGAGATAGGACAGATATTAAAGTATGATTGCAAGCTGGGTCTTGCAACCCCATTTCTCAGTTGGACTTGAGAAATAACCAAGCTGGGCCTTGGAATAAGCGTTGGTGCTCGAGTCAGTTGAAGCTGATGCAGACCCCATGGTTGTGGCCATCAATGTAAACAATTAGATACAATAAAGTTATCAAAGCTTATCTCGAATGTGTTTTTATGATATGTGTAAATGACATGATTGATTAATGTTTTTTATTTAGGCAATAAGCTATTAATGATCTCTGTTTAAGTTTTGAAGAAGTAAAATTAGCAAAAAGTCCTAGCTCACTGATTCACCCCCCCTCTCAATGTGGTGCTGTGTCTAACAGAAACCCTAGCAGGAATTAGGTCAAAAATGTATTTTGGAATTTAGTGAAACTGACTTTATAGATAGATGTGATCTATCAAGGCGAGTTGAGGGAAGATGAGGTCGGGCCAAACAGTGGTGGGAAGCCTCTGAAACATGAAACCCTAATCTCTTCCTGTAGTGTCCCGTGTTAAAAAATTGAAACTTCTCCAAATTTGATTCTGCTTCAACCAAAAGATGTGCCTCCCCTAGAGCGAAGTTTCCACAACTCTTTTTCTACTGAAGAGATGAGGGAAGGCCTTGGAAGGTCAAACCCTAGCTTCCGACAATGGCCTCTTCTAGAACTGCTTTGATACCATGTTAGTTTTCACAAGATTATATCAGTATAACTCAATTGAAAATAAACAATAGGATCTCTAGAAGAAAGACAAAGCACAAAAACAAGGAACACACAAATTTATCCTGGGAAACCCAATAGGGAAAAACACAACAAACCTTCGTATAGAGATGATGGCTTTTGAGAGCAGAGAGAAGAAGAAAGAGAGAGAAACTGTCTCTCTAAGATACAACATTAGAAAACACTGTCCTTGATTGCAGTAGGGCACCTTCTATGCTGGAGCAACTTGTTGTGTGTGAATGAATGAATGAGGAGGGGTGCCTTCTATTTACACTGATTTTCCAAGTGAAAAATTACTGGGGCCAACTTACCTTTGGGAACTACAAATTAATTTTATTTTTATTATTTTCTTGTGTATTCTTTCCATAGGGTTTACATTGATTCTTTCTAGGGTTTACATGAGTAATTACATTAGTATAATCTCTCGTAGGAGGTACAAGGAAATACAATACAAGTACAATAAGAATAATTTCTGAAGTTGCACAAATTCCAACAAGGGGAACCTCTTTCCTCTCATCCAATTTGTTTCAAAATAGGAGTGATCTTTGATTTATACTGCGTTACTGTAGTCATTTACATTCTCTGGATGTTTGTCATAGTTTTTCTCTTGTTGCAATTCAGATTGATTTCGGTTATTTGTCTTGCAGGACGAGCACGCACTTAAGCATTCGTTGGGAAAAGCTAGGCATTAAGATCTCTTTCAATTGCGAAGCGTTGGGGACAATCATCACATTCTTGGCATCTTCTAAGATCCAGGTGATTTCACAATTCTTTTCTCTTGTCTTTTCAATTTAATCCATCACGGGCATAATAAAATCAATTAAAACCCTTCCTTTAAAACCCTAGTTTTTAGATTCACCTAGTTCTAGGTCGGGT
This sequence comes from Pseudotsuga menziesii, assembly GCA_001517045.1. NCBI lineage: Eukaryota > Viridiplantae > Streptophyta > Pinopsida > Pinales > Pinaceae > Pseudotsuga > Pseudotsuga menziesii. Next base: position 572,547 of record LPNX010246415.1, read on the forward strand.
TCACGTTTGATATCCAAAACCCAAGTTGGAAATCACTTAAAACCCCTAGAGACCAAATTTCAATTTAATCGAACTCCATTTGCCCATCCAAAGCACTGGCCTCTCTTGGGGAAAATCGCTCTCCTAGGGGAATTGCTCATTTTTGGCTTAGATCTCGATCTGGGTATTGCTAGAATCACCTTGAATTGACTCATATGTCACATAGCATTTGATCCGAGTGCGTAATTCAATCAATTACACCTTTTTGTCCCTACATTTAAATTTTTAGTTAAATTTTGGGCCTTTTCACATAGGCACATTTTACCTCTTAGATTCAATTTCAAACTCTAATTAAACCTCAGATCTAAGAGTTTTGATCAAGTTACCTTCTTTAATCCACTTTTTCTATCATTTATAAGGTTGTCTTGTTTAGGGACTCCCCCTAGGCTTAGCTGATAGCTTTGTCTAAAGTGTTGATTGCCTTGACCGGTGTGACAACTGAACTATTTCAGAGGTCTTGGCTTTTGTAGGTCACAACTTTAGTCGCCTTCTGCTCTGCCATCCTGGATAGGATCACCTTAAAGGGAAAATACAAGAATTGTGATAACATATTGATAACTTCATGTTAAAAGGTTTTTTAGTTGTAGACTAGGCAGGTGATACCAGTGTTACAAATATCATGTTGGTGAATATATCGCCAAGGGTCCAAAAACAAATTATCGGATTTATTGGCAAAAATGTCGGCAAACATCGGCAATATATCGACAAACTTAAAAAATACAAAAATATTCATTATTTTCAATTTTTAAGCATCTAAAGCAACAAGAACATCAAATAAACACATTGCCACATGAATATCGAAAGAAATCCGATATATAAGGATGTATAAGACGTTTAGTGATACATCACACATAAAAAATGAATCATGTCATGGATCCTAAGTCCCCGACTCATGAATCACCAGAAAAATATAGTCAATGCATTTCATATGCAATGAAATCAAGATACAATGAAATCAAGTAATAAAGTAAACTATGGATTCCCTCTACCCCTTTCGAGTATTTGAGGGATTAGGTTATTATAATGACGTTCAAGACTGCCTTCAAAGGTTCCGTAGAAAATGTCTTGTTGTACAATGTTGACATCCACAACTCTAGTGAAGCAAATATTGTAAGTGGCTTAATTATTTTAATCCTTTAAATCGATATTTAATTTTGAAAAAGTTTAAATTAATTGAAGATTTATTTTTATTTATGTCTGATTTTTTTAAATTATAATTTGGATGGATGAATATGTTAATTTTAAGTTTTAACTATATAAATAGGTTCAGTAATTTTAATTAATTATACCGAATTGTAAAATGTTAATATCTTGAAATATTGAAGATATTAACTTAACAATCCCTCTAATACTTGAGCACCAACATTCCTCCTCCCTCCAGCATCAGCGGCGATGTTCCTCCCTCTAGCACGATGTTGCTCCCTCCAGCACCGACATTCCTCCATGAGTCCACACTCCAACACCCTAGCTCTCTCGAGTCTTCTCCCTCCCTCCTATCAGTCTACTCTTCTCATGGCGCACATATTCGCATGAAGCTCAAAAAACAAGAAAAGGGCAAAAAAACCCGTGTTTTAACCCCCTTTTTCATGCCCATGCACAGACGACGATTTCTCCTCATCGACTCGCGATGTCAGCCGATAAAATTGCGAAAATTTGTTGAAAACATCTTTTAAAAAATCGCGGTGATGTTTGCCAATTTTATCGCCGTGGAGATGACATCGCGATATCTCACGATGTTGGCGATATATCGCCGATGTTGGTAATACTGGGTGATACAGATGAAAAGAAATCAACAACAGGTTATTCGTTTACTCTTGGTATTGGCATAATTTCATGGGTGAGCAAAAAACAACTTTCAGTAGCTCTTTTAACAACAAAACAGAATACAAAGCAACCAGTGGAGCAACATGTGAAACAGTGTGGTTATTTAGAATTCTATGTGACTTGAAGCTTCCACAAATGCAACCAACAACTTTACACCGTGACAATCAAAGTGTGATCAAGATGACAAAGAATCCAATTTATCATTTGTACCAACAACTTTACACCGTGACAATCAAAGTGTGATCAAGATGACAAACAATCCAATTTATCATTTGAAAACAAGACATGTTGAAATTCAACATCACTAAATCAGAGAACAAGTGCAGAACAAGAGGTCGAACTTATTTATTGTAGGTCCCAAGATCAAGTGGCAGTTATATTCACCAAAGCACTCAACAAAGATAAAGTTGAAAATTTTCAAGAGATGTTAGGAGTTGTGGAAAATGACATAAGCAAGGGGGCGTTAGATATTTTAATGTTAATTTATGTAATAAAGTAATAATGTCATAAAGTTAAATAAGCCATACATAATAAATGACACTTATGTTTAATGTAATTATGAAGTTAGGTGAAGCTGGGTAAATTAGGTAACCAGTTCTTAAACAAGAATAATGAAACTTGCTAGATGTATGTACATTGTATACCACCACTTTGTGTAACTTTGAAAACATTATTGATGATACATCTCGTTTATTCTCTCTTGCCTTTTGCATATTTCTCCATGGCATAGTTTATCAATTTGAATGTTTTGTTCTAGTTTTAATTATATTGACATGGAAGCCTTTAACAAAGGCCCTCCTGATGGCATTCGAGCACAAGGATTATGACTGGTTTGGGAGTAGCTCAACTGCCAAAATACATTTTTTTATGCATGGTTTGAATATATATTATTCAGCTGTGAAGGCCAGGAAGATGACAATGAGGCTTCTGTGGCCTGAAATAGTTGACTACTAGACACCAGGTTACTAGCATAAAATATGACATGCCTAATAAAAATCCTCAAAACTTTTCAGATCATGGGACATTATGTTTTGCAAGACAGATAAAGTGAAAAGTAGCATAAGACTGATACTTGCCTCCCAGTACCAATAGCTAAATATGGTGGGATTTCTCTATTGCAGTTGTTATTGATTGTTCTTCAAATCATTTTGTCTCACAGATCTCGTTGCATGTGTCTTATGGTTACTGATGGTGTTGTTACATTTCATGTAAATACTAGAATTGCCGGCACATGACTTTCATGTCGTGACAGATTTTAGCATCTTACTTTGCAATATGGGTGATACAGGAATCCCCGACAGTGCCAATTGGGAGTAGTTTTCGAACAGACGTTCTTTTGAAAGCAGAAAACGAAGTGCTGAAAATTGGTGGTAGTGTGATTCGATTATCAGGGCTTTACATATCCTAATAAAAGAATTCTGTTTATCCATTTAAAGTGTTTGAGGAAAAGTAATTTTCAGTATGTATTTGGATTTTCTTGACTGTATTGCACAATTGGGATAGAGGTGCTCATCTATATTGCCTAGAGAAGGGGACTGTTGAAGCATGCCCAGATCATATTCTCAATCTTATCCATTATGAGGTTTGGTTCTCTTCTTTCCAAGAAAACTCTGTTGGCAATTGCCTTTTTACAATATTTTAAATAATTATTTACTTGAATTTGTTAATGTCAGTTGAAATATAACGTCCATCTTTTAAAATGCTTCCCTGAATATCCTTTTGGTGTTTTCAATACTTTCTATTATTTCGAAAGGAGTTCAACCAAAGTGAAATGTTTATCAATCAGAAACAATTATCATAGAATTCATGATAGTTTTAATCTTTTGGATTTATTTTCCATGCATAATAAACTAAGCACTGTACTGCTGTTTCTCCTTTTCGTCCATTTTGTATTATTACAATGTATTTATCTGAGTAAGATGTGTCTCTGATTGTTTATTTTCTATTTCTTTCCCTCATATGAGTGTTTAATTTTTATGGTATTTGTTTATTACTGCAGTGCTGATACTCCACAGTAGCTTCTTATAAACTTTAAAAATTGTCATGTAAACATTTTGAATATCTCAATTGTGTTGGAGAAAGGCAGTTGAGAGTTGTAATTTTCAGTCTTTATTTTTCAAATAATATTCCTGTTGAAAGAAATTCAGTACTTATGGGTGTATTAGAAAATATCGTTGGTATATGATAGAAACAGAAAATGAACCTAAAAATTGGGTGAATGATTATTTTGATGCCATTGCATACAAACCTTGTCAATTCATTGACTAAGCTGATTCCATTGTAGAACATTTTGTTGCTTGATTATTTCATTGAGAATGAAACAATCTTTGTAGCAGGTAGTTGTCTATGCAGACCCTACTCACATAACCCAGACTCACCAACGATCAGCAGACTCAAAATGGAGAGTCAACTTGATAAAACTTGGCACAAAACTCAGCTATGACTCGGCTTAGTAAAAAATGCATAAAGTATTTAAAATTTTATAACAAAAAATCATGGATTTTCTATTTCATGACAAGTCCATAAATTATATTGTACAACATAAATATAAGCTCAAGCCTCATGCAAATACTAGCTAAATCCAATTTTCATAATAGACATAAACATTGAATATAGGACATCAAATTTTCAAATAGTTTAAATGCTCATTGTTCAACTATGCAATAGAATATTTTGAAGTTCAAATTCAAGAATTGTCTAAATGCCATCTGTTACCGCTCAAACTAGTACCTTTCCGAAAGGTCACGAAGGCCGGTGTTAAGAGTGACAACTAATCAGGAGATGCACCCACTGTCACCACATTGCACTCCTCTCTCTTTAGGCCTTGCTCCTTCGGCCACATGAGGCTTCCTAGACGAACGTAGAAGTAGCCTTGTGAAGCACAACAACGAGAACAATTCTACTTCTAAGTTCTAACTATGAACCCTCCTATTAGATTAATCAACCAGTCACTTATGGAGTCAAGAAGATATTCAATATGTTAGAGTTTGCACTTTAATTCAAATATGTTAGATCTATAATCTAATGCAACAGTATCACTGAAAGATAGACAATCACAACACAAAAGAGAGACAATCACAACACAAAAGAGACACAAAGATTTTATCCTGGGAAAACCCTCTCTTGGGAAAAAACCCAGCAGCTTCTTCAGTATAGATTCGTCACTTAGTACAATGTCAAACAAAGATAGAAAATCCAAGAGATAAGATAACTTTTGTAGCTTCTTCTTCTTCTTCCTAGCGAACTTGCCTTTCTCTTCCTTGGAGCAAACTTGCTTGTACTTGCTGTGTCCAAATGAGGGAGGGCGCCTCCCTATTTATACACTTCATGTGGGTGACCTAAAAACCTAACTGGGCTGACTTCTTAGTCTTACTGGGTCGACTTCTCCTAGGGAGACTCAAAAATACATTATACACGTATTCTTTTGGGGACTATTGCCCCGACTTACAACGGAGGTTTTACCTCGATTTTCTTACATGACCAAGTATAATAATAACTTCTCCAAACAGAGGAAAGACATCTTCGAGGGAGGTAGAATAACAATATGATAATAATAAAATAATAATCCAACAAAATGAAGAATATATTCCGAAGTTACATTTCTAACAACACTTTGTCTTAACAAGGAAGGTATTCTTCTGACATGGTCATCACCACGACTGGACACAATCTTTGGACATTGTCACCATCGTTGGTCATCATCATCGCTGCTGCAACTCTTATCTTGTCGACCATTGACTAGTGACATCTCTCGAATCTATACGTCATGAGAAGTTCTACAGAGCCAACCCTTTTTCATGCTGGATGTAGGTCAACATGTCCGTGCAGTGCCAACCCTTTTTCATGCTGGATGTACATTTCCATAGCGCCAGTCCTTTTTCATACTAGATGCTTATCTCTGTAGTGCCAATCCTTTTTCATACTGGATGCATATCTCTGCATTGTCAGTCCTTTTTCATACTGGATGCATATCTTTGCAATGCTAGTCCTTTTCCATACTGGATGCAGGCCTAGATCCCATCTAGGACTTCATCATCTACAGAGCCAATCCTTTTTCATACTGGATGTAGGCCTAGATCCACCTAGGACTTCATCATCTACAAAGCAGTCCTTTTTCATACTGGATGTAGGCCTAGATCCACCTAGGACGTCATCATCTACATAGCTAGTCTTTTTTCATACTGGATGTAGGCCTTGATCCACCTAGGACTTCATCATCTACAAAGCCAATCCTTTTGCATACTAGATGTAGGGAACCACTGGGACTCATCACTCTCTCTTGCGAGTAGCGGGATGTTTGATCTCAGGAGTATCATCCCCATGAAACTTCCACCAAACCAATGTGGTCATCATGATCTTCCTTTGCATCCCACTTGTTAAAAGGGCCAGTGAGGTTTGCAAACTAAATCCATTGCCTTCAAAGTACTTTCCCCTCTGAAGTGTACATCTTTGAAATGGTAGCTCGAAATCCATTCTTGATCTCTAGATCATCAAGTGGTGGAATTCTACCATGCGTGGGAATATATCGTTTTGGGTTCAATGCATACGTTGCCATATGCATAGGCGTGTTCATTCAATCCCATCCACGATGAATAATGGATCGGATATAGTTCATATAGAACTCTAAGAAGGGCTCTTTCTCACGAATGACTTCCTTTACCTAACCCAACATGCTATCAAAAGTCTAATAGATTTACCCAAGACTAGGAGAATATGTGTCAGTGTAGTAAATGACCTCAACCATAGGGTGTAGGATTGAGACCAAATAACTTCAATCTACCCACCAATCATTATCCAATATCTAAAGCCTGATCTTCTTCCCCTCTTTTGTTTAGGATTATGTCCACCGATTCCACTCTAGAGTCACAACCATGGCCGGCAATGTTGATTGCACCTCCAACATTCTCTCCAACAAGAGAAAATAGTTTCCATAATTAGTCTTTGTCGGCTTGAGGAATTCCTTCCTCGAGTAAGCCTAATACATGGCTAAGGAGGTGTGGTGGTTGCAGAAAAACATTTGCACATCCCTCGTAGTTGATACCAAGGCTGATACCTAATGAATTTTTCCAATGTCTTTTAGTACATTGTTGAGTGCATGCACACAACAAGGGGTCCAAAAAATATGTTTGTATCTGCCTTGAATCAGTAACCTAGTTGATCTACACATCGTTGTTGCATCTGTCACAACCTACACAACATTGGCAAGCGACCTGTCCCTATTGGGGGAGACACCTAGGCGCCTTCCCAAAAGGGAAATGCATTTTGTCACTTAGGAAACGTTTTCCCACACATTTCCTTGCATTTCCCCCAAAAGGTGGACGTGGGGAAATGTTTTCGATGAGTTTCCTTGTCCCAAAAATGTGGGGGAGTGTGTTTCCCATGCTGGGGGATGTGTCCTTGTGGAACACTGCAAAATAGACCCAAAAGGAGGAGACGCTCCACAAAACCATGAGTACAATACCATCAAAATGTAAAAAAACCATAATACTAGTCATAGAATGAGGGTGCTCCTGGTAAGGAACTCAAAGGGAGTCGACCTTTAGGTTCAAGGGGAAGGAGCAACCTTCGAAATCCAGCAGAAAGAAGTCATGGTATGAGATGGCCATTTAGGATGCTCAAGAGCAGGAGGCTTCTAGGATCATGTTCAAAGGGAAGTCTTCAAAGAAGAGTTCGAGCGAGATGGCATGGATAGCTTTTTGTTTAGAGGGAGCAATCGATCAAGTGGATTAGAGAGCAACCATGGTAGCGTATATGATAGCAAAGACAAAGCCACCTTCAGGTGGTGGAAGTACCTTCAACTCTAAGAGGGAGTGTTGATGTTTGTAGCATCAGACAGGTACTTCCACAGGTTTTGTGTCTAACGGGTGAAAGTCGTCATTAATACCTCTCAGACTTAGGAGATTCACTTTAATTAAGTGAACTATTAAAGTGAATGCCTTTTTAGGTTAATTGAGGCATTAATTAAGTTAAGTGCCTAAGTCTTAGGCAGTAATGACTTTAGTTAATAAAGTGAATCTCAACCATTGATTTTAAGTGAATGGGAGTTAATCTCATCTGTTGGAGATATGGTTTTCATTCATCTCAAGGTTATAAAAGAAAGCCTATGTGAAAGGATAAGACACAAACACAGAATGAGTGAGTGAGATCTCATTGATTGGGTGGAGAAGGACTTTCATCCAAATGTGTAGGGGCAGGGTTAGAGGAAAGGAGCAAAGTGCAGCAACGGAGTAGCAACCAACAAGATCGAAGGACAAATCTCGAGGCTAGCCTATTTGATGATTTGTATTATTCCTCAGTGGGCCATTAACTCAGTATGAGATCCCAGGATTTATCTTAACAAAATCATTAGTTTGTTGTTTTTTTACCCCTGTGCAGTTTTCCAAGGTAAATTCATGTGTCAAATGTGTGAATGATTTCCTATTTTTTTATTTGTAATTAGTTAGAAATCAATGTATTTTTGTTTTGATTTAAACAATAAATTATCAGGAACGAAGATCAAATCTAGTTTTCAAAAATTAATAGGGGATGGGTGAATTGTCTTAGCGGGATGAAAATGACTAGGTAATGTGTTGTTATATGGATGAAATCACATGACTTAGTTCACCAAGGTTTACATTAACCTCATAATAAGACACTTATTAAGTAAAAAGAGAAACACCAAGGTTAGACTAAATACAAGTAAATTGTTTAAGTATGTGAGTCACCATGGAAGCATGCATGTATATCTCATCCTAACATATCATTATGCCACAAAACATGTTAAGTAAAGATGAGGGTTAGAGAAGTCATAACACTAGGGGGTGATGCTCTGTTTATGGCTAGGCATATCAAGGACCATGGACCATTTGTTGTTGTTGGATGAATATCTAAACAATAATCTATAGTGCAACCACAAATGTCATCTAGGGACAACTGATCAATAATTATCCCTTGTTGAAAGAGGAGTAACACATCTCACTATGAGTTTAGGGTTTTGGTAGATTAGGTTTCAGCTCAAGTATAAAGTCAAGTCAAGGTAGAGGGTTAAGACACATTCATTTCACTCAAAGACATATTTATGGAGGTGATTTTATTCAATTGTGGAGCAAAGTTAGAGCGCTAGAGAGGAGCCAAAGCCAAGCAACATGTAGAAAGCTGCGAGCAGGTCTATATATCAGATTCCGCATAGTTGTATGGAATATGGATTTCGTATGGACAAATTCATATAGTTGTACGGAATAGGTCCATACAGTCATATAGATAAGCCATGCAATGGATAGTGTACAATATGTTGTTTTCTTGTATTTTGGCAAGCATATTTTCCTCGTTAAGTGTGCAGATCTGTTTTGTATTGGGTGTATCATGCAGTTGTTAATTTGACAGTTGTGGAGGTTTCCTTGTAGGCTTTGAATTGTTATTGAAAAGTTGATTTGAAGGAGTAATTATCTATGTATTGTGTTTATGCTTTCATTCTTTATTTTCCAACTATGTGTGATTTCTGCTATGTTTTCTGCAATTAAATAACAACCTCGTTTAGTTGAGAACATAAGGATAGTACTCTCCTAGGGTTTGGAAACTTAACAAACCCTAGCCACCAACTCCTATCTAGGAATCACTCATAGCCAACGCTAGTCACTCCATCAAAGATCCTCAACAAGTGAGGATCAACACTAAGAAGTCCTCCTTGTAACATACACCAATCTTGTTTCACAAGAGCTCTGCACATTAGCACACTTGTCTTCCTTAGGGTTTACAAACCCTAGCCATGTTGCATCACACAAGTACTTGGTAAGACAATTGCGACCATCATGTTAAGTCCTCAAACCCTAGGTCTTCAACTCTTGCATCAACACAAGCACCAAGACCTCCATGGGACTATAAGAATACAATTATCAAGTCTTCTTCCAAGCAAGGCATCACACTAAGATCAACATTCATTAATCTAGGCTCTCCATGGTCTTCCCCTACCCTCCATGCATCCCAAAGAAAGGCTACAAAGTCATGCAAGGTGTTAGCTTAACTCCCCATGTCTTCTAATAGGGTAGAAACCCTAGAAATACAAGAGTTAAAGACAATACATCATCACCTTCAATGTCATGTTCTCTTCTAGGGTTTTCTTGCATAACACAAACTTTAGCATGTCACAAGAGAAAACCCTAGCATCACACAAGACAAATCTCTCCATGTACAACCAAAATGTCTATATCTCTTCTCTTCTCCTAGGATTTCCTCATGACCCTAGCATCTTTCTCCCTAGAAGACTTCTCCAATATAATACAAAGAATAGAGTATAAAGATGACTATTAATACAAGAGCTCTCTCCTCCATATATAGAGTAGGTGAGGGATGCTAACATAAAAAAGGACTTAAGTCCATACAAGTAACCAACAAGGCAACCCAATACGTAGTGCTCCACAGTTCAAGGGTGTACATGTGTTAAACTAGGGTTTATCCAACCCTCAAGCCGAAACATGCTCCAAACATGATTTTCCTTAAGTCCAATGCCCCTCCAAGATGGTGTGCTCTCCAACAAATTTTTAATCAAACGCTCCCTCTACCATGGTGGTTTGCTATCCTAGTGATCACCAATGCTACTCGCATGTCTACCAATGTGGTCATAAAGGTCCAATGCTCAACACATTTGTCTAGTTCCACAACCCACCTCCATGAAGTATGCTCCTTGTTCTCAAGTCAAGTGTCCAACCTCCTATATCAAATCGTCCCAGTCTCCTAGAGCTAAGGAGCTAGTGACCTCCTCTAAGTTCTTAGTGCTACTTGTCCTACATGGATGCCTCCTCTAAACGAGCAACCAACTCCCCAATTTTGTGCACCCAATGGTTTAGTTATCATGTCGCTTGAGATGATAATCTCCTATGTAAGGGTGCTATGGTAGCAGTCGAACCAAGTCACACCCACACCAATCTATTTACACTAAGTAGATAGGGTGCACAAACCGACTCTTCAGTGGGATGATGCACCCAACCTCTTGGTGGATGCAACCTATGTACCTCAACAAAAATTGGGGTGCATAACCTTTGACGAGGACATACCTAATTTGTTGTAGGGGCGATGACCTTTATAGTAACATGCAGATCTGCCTCTTACTACACAAGGAAACCCCCTAAAAGTATGTTACAGGTTGTCTCACATAGCTACATGCATCATAGAACCACCATTGAACAAATATGTGATATGATCTAGTTTGTAGATACAAATAGCCCATGTTTAGGTGAAATATATGAAAACAATGACTTTATTTGAGAAGATTAAACCATCATAGATAAGAGAGATTGCCTATATCCACAATTAGAGTAATATATTCTATACTTGGGTGATGGAACAAACTAAACACACCTTTGCATATGGCATCTTATGCCTTTGTTCCAAAATGGTATGATATTGCACAAACAAAAAAGAGGCTTCCTTATGGTGTTGAGACTCGAGAGTTCATGAAGGGATTCTTAACAAATGTAAAGAAGATTTATGGATCAAGTTAAAAGGAAACATCCCTCATGTGAACTAAACTTGCTCAATTTTGAGGTGGGCGAGGTGAGTTGGGCATAGTTGATGCTTTGTGTGATAGGCATCATGGCAAAGATCCAATACATTGGTGGCAAATTTACGACGTAGATGCATAAGAGCTACAAGCATTTGTTATACTATTACTATCTTAAGTAGCTAGTTTATCAACTCGTGAGACGAGTTGTAGTCCTTAACGGTTTTATTCATTTAATGAAGAGAAATTGAGATGAACACAACACTAGCGATAGAAGAAAGATGCACACACACAAGAAAGAGCTAGCATCCAAATACTAGAAAAGATTGTTGAAACTGTGCACATGTTGTATACTCATCTGTATTGACAAAATTGTGGGGAGAGTGATCCTTGACCAATCCTTTAATAAAATACAGTAAACTGGGTGATTGATCAATTTCGACAAAGTCACCCAAAAGAGATAACTATAAATTACAAAGTGTGTTAACTTACAATATGGAAAAATACAGTACATGTTCCCACATGTTCAGTAGTCTTGGCCTCATCATTCCTCCTTGTTGGGAGGAGATTGTCCCCAAATTTTGTTGAAGATGGGGAAATTGTTGCTCAAACACTCACTGGGACAATTACTTGGGTTTTGTGGGTAAAGTACCTTTGTGACTCACCAAGTAACTAGTGATTTGATGATGCCTAGTGGGTATGGCATAGACACCAAGAAGAGTATCTCCAGGAAAGTGAGGCTAAAAATCTGAATTGAGGCCTCTAGATTTGTATGGAACAAATTACTCCAAGTGAGGTGGCTCATACAACTTCAAGTCACTGACATTCACCACTTCATGGGTGCCAAATTGAGGTAGGAGGTCAAATTTGAAGGCATTAGGAACCATTTCATTGTTCGGTGGTGTAAGGATCTGTTATCACACGATGTGTAGCTACCCACTAAAGGTATCCCGTCTGGGACAGTAGAGGTGAGGTAGCTAACCCGTGACATTGCAATGTCCTCGTCCACTACAGACGAAGGGTAGTTGTCACACCGGACGGGCTTTTGTTGCTTTAGATCACTTCATAAAATGATCAAGGGGGAGACCCTACTATCCCAATAGGGCTAGCGCACCTACTCAAGACACTCCTAGGGGTGTGCAACGAATGAAATTGGAGAGATAATGAGTGAGGGAATCTAGATCTATGGAAAGGATGTGGTATAGTGGTTAGGACAAAGTTGGGGAGGCTTAGCAAACAAGGAAAATGACCCAAATTGATAGGAAATATACCACAAATAGTTTAGGAACGCAGATGTAGAGAAATCTAGCCACAAATAAGCAAATCCTAATGGGACCCACCTAGGGTTTATGCAAAAGTGAACAAAATGGACCCAAGAAGATAGATCGGGGCAAGGGATGACTAGATCGGGATGCTTGAAGGATAGATCTGTGATTTTGAGGTGGGTTCATGCATACCCAATTGATAGATCTGAAATGTCGACCACCCACCCAAAGGGGGGCACCCCACCTAGAGTGACTAGTTCTTGATCTCGGGGCAAATGGAGTCCGATTTACGTGAAATTTGATATCCAGGGTTTATTCAACAATCTCCAAGTGGGTTTTGATGGTCGTCATGAAAAAATCTCCAGATCTATCAGATCTACAAAACGAGGGTTTGTAAAAAGAGGGGTTTATGGTGACAATTGGATTAAACCCAAGAAAAATAAAACAAATGCAAACATACCTGTATGACGATGATCTTTCCGCCCCTATCACTTACGAGTGTTTTCTTTGCCTCTCTAAGTGAAATCCCTCTAAGATGCCAAGCGCTCCCTCCTCCTGCAGAAGAGATATTTAATGAGAATCGATTTGCAAAAAGATAGATGAAATGACGAAGAAAAATGAATTAAAGAACATCAAGATGGCCGCAAGACACAATAAAGATACTCCCTGAATCAATGGCGACTTGAGGGAATGCTATGGAGCTCAGTCACATTAGCGCCCCTACCCAAATCACTTTCTTCACCAAGTGGATGACAACCTGCAAAAGTATTAGAAATACATAGATCCGCAAGAATGCTGAAGAGAATAAGACTTTCCAATCTCCATACAAGACGTTCGACAAAGTTTCTGAGGGTTTTGCAAAAATATTTTATTATTCCAAGAGCTCAAGAGCCAAAAGTCCCTCTTACAAATGAGAGAGCATCTCAATATATAGATTTCTCAAGTACATAAAACCTAGATCCAAAAAGATCAAGGGTCAAAATCAAAAGATAATATCATTCTTATCTATGACTAAGATTAGCCGAATACATCATACATGGATCAACTAAAAAATAGAACGGGGCGCATCACTAAAATTGCCCAATGAGAGGGTGCACCACATAAAAAATGACAAATGACCACAAGGTAGCACATGGTGGGGGATATGAGGTTATAACATCCTTCACTAGCATGGCCCCATGGCACAACAAAAGATGTGGTGGTCAAATATACTAAGGAGTAATAAAAATCACTAGGACGTCTCCCTCAAAATACATCAAAACGCCCTCAAATTGAAGAAATCAAGGACGTGTGGACCCCATGTGAAGTGGAGCTGATGCCAAATGATGAAGGTGACCCAAACACTGTGCCTCGGACCAATTCCATGCCATTCCTTTGCCTCACTTGCCCAAATCAATTTCCTCATTAGCCATTTTTTATCATCAAAATGCTACCTTGGGAACATAAAACTGCCAATATCTCACTAGGAACCAAAAACTGAAGCCAAATGACTGCACGAATGTGTTTGGCACCATTAGCAGTATGGTACAATTGACTGGCTGCAGCCCTAGATTCCTTTTGGCGCCCTAGGAGATCTCACCATTATTTGCACTGTGTTTTATTTTTTAATTTCCTAGGGAAAATCTGCTGCAAAATGTCTGAAAGACCCATATATGTCCTGTAACTTCCCGAAACTGAAAACCAGTTGCACCTATGGACTTAGAATGTCCAAATGAACTAGGAATGAGTACTCATACACAATATGTCCATGACAAAGGTACATCAGAGGCCCCATCAATGTTAGGACCATAATAATAATAAAGCCTGTAAATGTTGATAATCATAAAAATAATACAAGCCATCATAGAAAATCACCATCTGAAGCATGAATATGTCTAATGGACACCTGTAGACCATACATAATCATCATCCACAACCATCGGTCTAAAACTCATCCTTGACCTTGCTTCTGGCCTGGTCAACACTGGGTTGACCAGGTCAAGACTGATCAAATGATGACCCAAGTGCTAAAATCTGATACTGCAAAGTACAAAATGGACATGCATGCTCAATTATCTATGCTAACAGTGAGACTCAAGTACAATTAGATTTTGTTGGCAAGTATAAGCACAATACATATATAATATTCTAAATCAAAATGATTAGCTGCTTTAACAAGAACCTCCAGTGTATATTCATTTATAGATTTAGCCATTTAGCTAGTCAAGGGTGAAGGTGAATAAAACCAGGTAAGGCCAATGGAATGACTTGACACTCGACACTGTAAGCATCTAGGCTAAAGGACAAGGGGATCCACACAACACATAAGTTGGACAAGGGAAACAATAGGGAATGGCAATGTCTCACAAATGGGTGGAATGATGAGAAGGCTCAACTAGACTCTAGACAAGCAACGTTTAAGCATTTTATTTGCATAGCAATATACACTAGTTAACCTCTAGAAGCAAGTGCCCTGGTAAGCCTTCTGGGCTTCCAGAAAAATGACAAAGACATGACCTTTGAGGGCCAGTCTCACCATATTGCCTTGTGGGGGCAAATGAGCCATACATTATACAAAGAGTGAGTGCTCATCCTCTAGCCATCAACTTTATTCGAAAATATTTATTTTTATTAACTTGCCAGCCTCCAAGAGCAAGTGCCCTGGAAAGCCTTCTGGGCTCCAGACCCTGTGGGGGTAAATGAGCCTTACACCATACAATGGATGAGTGCTAATCTCTTGGCCATTGACTAGTTTTTCTTTTATTTGTAGTAGTGTTTAAAGACACTTTTGCTTTGCTGGCAGGGAATCCATATAGAATAACTTTAATCTTCAATGCCTTAGTGTGTATGGACACTTTTTGGTAAGACTACTTGTGTTCAAGACCTAGAGGTAGACCATACCTGTGACAAGCATCACAAAAATCAACACTGAGACACAATTTAAACATGGAGACCTATTCCAACATAGAGGTGAAGGTGGGGAAAATCCTAGATGCCATTAGTCAAGTTACAAGTGAAGGTTAATCAACAACAAGGGAAGGCAACGGATGGACGAAGACAGTGAAGATGGTGCCAAGACTAGCAACATGTGTCCCTAAAGGGAAATACCAAATCCATACTAGAAGTAGGGAAAGGCCAATGAGTATACTAAAGAATCTCTTGGTCTTAACAACTAAATCATTTATACTTTAGATTCCAAGTAAAACCAAAATAAAGTATCGCCAACATATAACCAATATCAACCAAGTCTCACTGCTAAAATAGACAGCAGAGCAATACCAAAATCCATATGCACAAACCATAATATCACATGGGTCATATACCTGCACTGAATCTGAAACCAACTTGAAGATCATTGAAACAACTGATGCTGCTACATATCATGGGCACTGTAATTATCTTTGCTCCGGGTCATGAAAGAATGGCTAACTCAGTCATTGAATTTGGGGTCATGGCATAGAACTGGTCAATCTGAATACTCTGGATCTGCTGAAAGTGGGAGACCATCAATTGGTTGCTCATCATCTGCTGATCTCATAGTAAAGGACGGACTCAAAGAACTGATCAGTGCTGCTCAAGAACAAGAGTAGCCCAACTACTATATATGTGACAACAGGACCTTATTGAATGGCCTTGAGTTTATGATGGTATTTTTTTTAATCACTTCTTGTCCAAATGCATCCAAACTTGGTAACTAACCTGAAAATGTGGAACAACTTGATGCTGAATATGAAGTGTCGTATACTTGGCTTGTGTTTGCCAAATGATGTGACAAATCTTGTTGTGGATCTTGGCTAAGTTTTGCATAAAAGAGGAAGCTTTACCTTGCTCATTCTACTATTTTGATGTGGATGAATTTGGGAGAGCAACATGAATCTCATAAGGAGCAAGAGGATGGAAACCACAACAAACCTTAAAAGGAGTGTTATGTAGAGACGTGAGGGGACTTGACTTGTGTTTTCCAAATGATGTCACAAATCTTGTTGTGGATATTGGTCAAGTTTTTCATAAAAGTGGAACCAAAACAAACCTCAAAAAGAATGTTATGTAGAGACATGACGGGCTTTGGTGTAGTTGTGTTGTTAAATACACAAACATCGATCATGTATTGTACTATTGGTGTTAGATATGGAGAGCATGAATCAAGGTTTTGTTCTATACACGGTCTAGCCATCTTTTTGTGGATGAAATATAGTAGAGAATCGAAGCTAAGGGCCTAAAAGATTCCACAAGAATTTTCAAAATTGATTGAGAAATATAGAATCTCAATCGGAAATAATTTTTAATGGTAATCCAAAATGGTTCCAGACATGCTAGAAGAAAAGATCTACAACTTGAGGGGCATCAATAGTTTGATTCTTGTTGTTGTAATTATAACTTCGGAAGATATTCTAATGTATATTACTATTGTTGTACCCCCATTGGGGATGTGTGTTCCTCCTTTGGGGATGTCATCATTGTGTATTGTCACTAAGGCAAACCCTTCATTGTAAGTTGGGGCAATAGTCCCCAGGTTAAATAAAGTAAAATATATTTATGTATATTCTTAGGTAGGTCGGCCCCACAAGTAACCTAGGCGACCTAGTGGTTGAGTTAACAACTCAACGAAAGAATATAAATAGGGAGGCGCCCTCCTCATTTGTCACACACTTCACTTGCTCTCTCATGTGCGCTTTAGGAGAGAGAGAGGAAGGGGAGGGACAGAGAGCTGCTACAGACATATTGTTCTTGGGTTATTATCTTGTCATCTTATCTTTGTGACGAAACTATTCTGAGGAAGTTTGCGGGGTTTTCTTCTTTATGGTTTCCATGTGAAAATCTCTGTGTATTGTCTCTTGTGTATCTTTAATGTATTGTTGTGCTTGTTATTCTTTCAGATAAGGATCCTAAGCAAAATAACTTCAAAAATTTAACATGGTATCAGAGCCACCTTGAAAGAAGGCACTATGCAGCCGAAATACAGCTATAATGGCAGCTACTGGAAATTATGGTTTCATGCTTGAAAACCTTGGAAGACTGAATCTAGTCATCTTGGCACTTTCGCTACAACGAGAGATCGGAGAAGGCTCAGGAGCCGAAACGTTTACAGGTTGAAGAGGAAATCTTGTTGTACCTTGTGTAAAATTTTCAGCCTCAGATTCGCTATACTTCATGAGATATTATTCCTCCATATCAAGGTTCCAGCCTCCTCCATAATACAGTCATAAACAGGTGACCTAGGGAGAATTGCTATATCTCGGGCTAGGAAGGTCCAAATGAAATTCCGCAAGATGTTGCAGGTAGGGCACGAACTGTAGTTTCTATGGTCCGCTTTTCAGATCCCAAATGTGAAATAGTGACACGTGGCAGTTCGTACAAGTTCGCTACGCTGAACTGTGCTCAAACCAGTCACCTTGGGAAACTCAGCATAAGTCCCACTTGGAGAATCCAATTCTGCTTTAACCTGTGGGGTTGGAATGAAGACAAATTAGGCTATCTCAGTACGAAGTTTCAGACTGTAAGGAGCCGAAAACTCGGAGATACAGCAGAAGCAATATTAGACAATTTCACAGAATAAATTGGGGAAACTAGCGCTTCCTGTTTCGGGAGCTTCCCACCACTGTTTTTAGAAAAGGAGTACATTGGATAGCTCACCTTGAAGAGGCGCATCTTTCTGTCCAATCAGAAGTTTGAAATTCCAAGTTTGGAAAATTAGGGTTTTTTTTGACAAACCCTAGATCAGCCAACTCCGGAACCTAGTCGCACATCTCAAATCACTATGATCTAAATCTTTGTTATTTCCATTTGAGGTTCTCATTTCAAAATGACTAATCACACCTAGTTTGATGACAAGCTTGGTGAAGCTGATAACTTTCGATCATGGAAGTATAGGACCTCCCTGATCCTTAAAGAAAATGACTTGGATCAGTATTTCAGTAAGGAAGTTCTAAGAGCCTGAGGGAAATGAGGCTAAGGCTAGAGCCAAGAGAATAATTGCAGATTATATTAAGGATCATCTCATCCCTCATGTGTCATCCTTGAAGACACCAAAAGGAAGTGTATGATGCTATGATGAAGCAATCGAAGACATTATAGGAATTTTGGGGTCTAAAATGGGCCTCCTAAGGAAAATAATAAAATAATAGTCAAAATAATAAAATAATATTGATTAATTTTGGAGGAAGAAAGAAAAA
>LPNX010246415.1:591476-668101 GCA_001517045.1 Pseudotsuga menziesii
AGAAATTGTTATAACCACCTTGAATGGCCTCCCAAGATCATGGGATTCATTCATTCGAGGAATGTGTGCCTGAAGGAAGTTGATTACCTTCAACAGACTCTGGGAAGAGTGCACACAAGAAGAAGCTCAGCTCATAATAAGAGAAGAGAAGATGGGAGCAACTTAAGATCAAGCTGTCACGATTCAAAGAAGATTCCTCAAGCGATGAGGAATATGAAGGACTCAACTCATGAAGATCCTCTTATCCATCCTAGCATTTGGATAAGAAATGATGTAGTTGTGAATGGAGAAGATGATGAAGCTGAAGGCTCAGGAAGGAGTCTACCCACCAAACAAACAAAGATGAGTGTTCAATTGTCATTTCATGATATTGTTTGGTTGTGCACTTGTTTATATTCAGTTGATGTGCTATGTATGTTTGAGTGTTTGCATTTATACTACTGAATTGCACATGATGGGTAAGAAGTCAATGATGTTGTACAACATTAAATTGCTACTTATCTAGATTAAAACCTCTTTGTTGACATATTATAAGTAGTACACACTCTTAATAACATTGGGGTAGAAGTCATCTAGAAGTTACTGTATGTGTACCGGATATGGATGAATGTTGTAGCATTGGCTAAGATAGTTGCATGACTATGTGACATATATTTGTCACTATTAATATGTTTTGGAAATTATGAGTTGTTTTTAATCATGCAACTAAACTTGACTTGTAGATCATTCCAAAGAACAAGTAACGACAGTTCAGAAGAGGAACCTGAAGCTTCCCGGGTTAGAGACACCATGGCGAAAGAAAGAGCTTCAGAAGAATATAAAGAGAACAGTAGATCCACCTCGAGAGATGAAGACCATCTTGGTCATGAGAAATCATCGAAGATGAAGAATAATATGACGAGACTTCCAAAGAAAGCAAGAGGCCTCAGACACACTCTATTTATGTGACACTGTTGAGCAACATCATTGATGCAGATCCTTCCAGCTATAAAGAAGTAGCTAAGAAGAAAGGGAAGGAGACTATGATCAAAGAGTACCAGTTGATCAAGAGGAATGATGTCTAGGATGCGGTGTCGAGACTTGAAGGGAAGTCTGTAATATCTTCCATATGGATCTACAAGATCTAGGATGCAGTAGATGGCAGCATCGAGGGATACAAGGAAAGAGTCGTAGCACGATGCTTCTCACAGAAAGAAGGCATAGACTACGAGGAGACATTGCACCAGTTGCGAGGTACACTTCCAATAGATCCATACGTACAGGTATGAGATGGGAGACACACCAGTTGGATATCAAGACAACATTCTTGAATGGTGTAGTCGAGGAGGAAGTGTACATAGAGCAGCCACAGGGATTTGAGACACATGATAGGCAACCTCATGTGTGTATATTAAAGAAGGCCTTGTACGAGCTCAGAAGGCACTCGTGGGATAGCACATATAGTTACATGAGGAGCTTGAAGATCACCTAGAGTGATGAAGATCTTAACCTTTGCTACAAGGTTGAAGATGAAAGCCTATAGAGGATGACAAGCTCACAGATGGGTTCGAGAGGAACTTTTCAACAAAGTTCAAGATAGAGGGTCTTGGTATCCAGTGACATTAGATGGAGACATAGAAGATCAGTAGTAGAGGAAGCTACTTGTCACTCCACTACAAAATGTTTCGATACATAGAGTACAAAATGCAGAGGGAGGATGATACTTCGCTTCAGAGGGAGTGACTGCAAAAGATCCTCAAGTTCGACATGGTACAGCAGGATGGACAGCTTACTGATGGGCCTAGGATTTACTGAGAGTAAAGTGGATTCCAAGGTTGAAGGTTGAAGATGAAAGCCTATAGAGGATGACAAGCTCACAGATGGGTTTGAGAGGAACTTTTCAACAAAGTTCAAGATAGAGGATCTTGATATCTAGTGACATTAGATGGATACATAGAAGATCAATAGTAGAGGAAGCTACTTGTCACTCCACTACAAAATGTTTCGATACATAGAGTACAAAATGCAGAGGGAGGATGATACTTCGCTTCAGAGGGAGTGATTGCAGAAGATCCTCAAGTTCGACATGGTACAGCAGGATGGACAGCTTACTGATGGGCCTAGGATTTACTGAGAGTAAAGTGGATTCCAACCTTTACTTCAAGGTTGAAGGCAGAATACCAGTGATGCTCCTGCTATATGTCTATTAGCTGCTCCTGACAGGCGAAGAGGAAGTCGTTAAAGATGCAAGGAGGAGACTTGCTACAGAGTTCGAAATGAAATGCCTAGGGATGATGCACTACTTCTTAGGCATGGAGGTGTGGCAGAATGCGAATGGGATTTTCCTTGGTCAAGTATGCAGTGGAGATTTTGAAGAAAATTTGGAATACTGGACCACAAGGTGATAGCAACATCTATGGCATCAAACTTGAAGCTATTGTGTGATGCTTCATCAGAGTCGGTTGATCCCATGATGTATCGTCAGATGATTGGCTCACTGATGCATTTGATGAATACGAGACCGAACATATGCTTTGTTGTGAACACCCTGAGCCAGTTCCTGACGGATCCAAGACATGTTCACCTGGTTGCAAAGCATGTAGTGAGGTACCTGAAGTGTACAGTTGAATATGGGCTCAAGTATGATACGAATCGGAAGACTAACCTACACGATTATGTTGATTCAGATTGGGCATGCAACGCCACTGAGAAGAAGAGCACTTTGGGTTGCTTCTTCAGTTTGAGATCCAGTATGGTCTACTAGATTGGAAGGATGCAGTCCTACATGGCGCTGAGTACAGCCAAGGAAAAATATGTTGCCACTTGCTTGGCTAGTTGTGAGGTAGTATGTTTTTTGAAAGCTACTATTTGATTTGATTGATCTGACTTGCATTTTTGTATGATGCATAGAGGAGTAGTGAAGCTCCAGTGTGTGATCCAGATCGAGGTCCTTCGAAAGAGGGAGTGATGAATTGTAGCATATCTAGAGATACGGGTTATTCGAGTGTAAAAGTCCTGGCGAAGTTCATAGGTTACTCGGATGTAATCAATCCTGTAGGTTGTTCGCGGATGTAATCAGTCCTGGCGAAGCTCGTAGGTTATCCTTGGATGTAATCAGTCTTGATGTGATTCTATGCTAGAAATAACCATAGTGAAATTCGAATACTTCATATAAAGACTTGGTGTGATCCAGAACGAGACCTCTCGAAAGAGGGAGTGATGAGTTCTAGCATAGCTGGTGAGACAGGTTGTCTGAGCGTAAAATCCTGGCGAAGCTCGTAGGTTGCTCAGACGTAATCAACCCTGTAGGTTGTCCTTGGATGCAATTAGTCTTGGCGAAGCTTGTAGGTTATCCTTGGATGTAATCGGTCCTAATATGTTTCTATGCTAGAAATAGCGAGAGACTAGATGACACAGATGCATGATATCTCACATGGGAAATGAGACAGGTTGTCTGAGCGGGAAAAATCCTGGTGAAGCAGGATGCTCTGACGTAATCAGTCCTGTAGGTTGTCCTCGGATGTAATCAGTCCTGGCGAAGCTCGCAGGTTATCCTTGGACGTAATCAGTCCCTAGACAGGTTATCCGAATGTGAATATGAGCCTTGGCGTGGTACGCAGGTTATTCAGATGTAATAAATCCTGTGGGTTGGTCGAGTGCAAAAATGAGATTTGGCGTGGTAAGCAGGTTACTCGGATGTAATACGCCCCGAAGGTTATCTGAACGGAAAAGATCCTGGACACAGGTTGTTCTAATGTAATTCCTTGAGGTTGACTTAGAATGTAAAAGGTCCTGATGCAGCAGGTTGTTTGGTCGTAATCAGTCCTTACATCCTTATATGTGTGTTCCCATGTTGATATGATAAGGTCACGAAGCACGAGAGGTGTGTTACCAGCTAAGTTGCACTAAGTTGCATTTCTAAAAGAGCGGCCAAAGATGAACAATCACTTGTTCAATTTTCAAGTTTAGAAGTCCTTGCAGGCGTTCCTAGGCCCCTTTTTTTTAATTTTTTTTAACATGTTCATACCCCAAGGGGAATTGTAATAAAATGAGTTAGCATGATGACTTTATGTAAAAGATTTGGTTTCTTAGGACTTATTTACTAATGCATTATTCCAAGGTGTTTTTTCCTTGTTAATTATTTATTGTTTTTAAGCGATAAATAATTTTTGAGTTTTTCACCCAAACCTTTAAAGCTGGAATAATTGCCTTAGTAATTAATCCTTAGGAGGTTATTTTAACCTATGTGTCGATGTATATTACCATGCTAATCATTATTTTGAGTCATTATGAACATGTCCTATGTTCCCCATAGGTTTTTTTTAATTTTCGGAAATTTTTTTTTTAATCCGTTTTTACAGGCTTATTTTTAATAATTGTAAAAGTGTAAAAAGTCATAAAAATGTGGCTAGGAGGTTGATTTTTCTATGGGGGTGCTCATTTTCTAACTAAGAGCACCCACTTAACCCCTAGACCCACTTTCCTAAGTTTTCGAGTAATTATTTATCTCCAAAATTAATAATTACTCGAAAAACCCAAAAAAGACCCAAAAAATGAAATATTTAAAAAATTCGGCAAATAAAAAAATGAAAGATAATTGCCAAAAATGAATTTTGTGACTTGGCAAATCATTTTGGCAAGTACCCGGGCAAGGGGGACAAGTCAGATGTTACCAATTTGGAGAGTTTTTGAGTTTGGAACTTTCCTCTCCAAGTGGGGGGCAAATCCCAAGAGAGGATGGAAGTTTGGGTGATGTGGATTCCAAAATTTTGGAAGTTGCTTCTCTGTTTGCCTTTATCCAACTCATTCCAACCTTTCTCCAACCCACAACCAACTCACTTGGAGCTAGTGCATCCTTGAGGAGATGCATCCCTCTTCTCTTGACCGATTTTCTATATAAGCGAGCTCTCATTCCTCATTTTAGACGAATGATTTTGGGCATTGAACCTCTGCTCCTGTAATGTGTAATGTTGATTATTGATTAATAAAAGGCTCTGGAGGCTGATGCAAGTGTGGTCTATGGTGTTTGGATGTGTGTTCATTGATGCAATATTGAGGTAATCTGTAGATTTTTCGCAAGCTTGTATGTGTTCGGGATTGCGGGCTTTTGAAGGGAACTGCGTTCTAATAAGATAGGAAGTAATACTCTTGTGATTACTTATTATTGTCATCTATAGTAGAATGTTTATGAGTTTATGATTATTCTTGTTTGAATTCATATTTTCATTGAGCATTTATTATTGGATAACACCGACATTTAATCCCCATTTGCAAGTTTTGTAGATCTTTTTACAAGTTGCTTAAGTTGGAGTTTTGGATGAGCGTGTTTGCTCTACTTTTACTCCAGCAACTCTTAAAGAAAGGACTTCATCCCATTGGCAACACTCTATGGATACTTTCTTGCTTTTCTATTTCTATCGTTCAAGCTTGGTGATACCCTTCCGTCACAAAAATTTGAATTTCTTTACGGTTAATTTTTTTTGTAGTGCATAGTTAAATCTCTTTACATATCAAAGAATATTTTATAACTCTGATTTATGTATGCACTTAAAAGGTTCAGATCTGATTATTAAAGTAGCATTTTACAAGATCTAACCATCAACAAGTACTAGCTTAATATTTATATTTTTTATATCTTTAAAGTATTTGAATTTTTGGTCAAAATTTGTATGCTTTGATATGATTATCTAGCATATTTGACTAAACATTGCTTGTTGTTTTGCAACAGGAGTTGATCGAACAAAGAGGCACTCTGGCGAATTTTTGAAGATCTAAGTCAATCTGGAGATCCCTCTTTTCACAATTCTCTCTTTGGCCATTTTTCTAAGGCCCTGTATTGTAAAACTTGTGTTTCCTATTATACAAAAGAGCACAAGTAATTCCTATTTCTAAATCATTGTAAAATAGAGAAGCAAGTGGGCAGCCAAGTGCCCACACCCCATCCCCCCTATGGGGATTCGCACCGTTTTCACCTTTTTCACTTTTTTTTTTCATTTTTTTTTCAATTTCTTTCAAGTTTCTTAAGTAAAATTTAACAAATCCTGTTGTGTTCTCAGTAATGAGAGTATCAGCATTTTGATTTAAAAACTCACATTTAGTTCTTAAAAAACTTAAAATTTACAAGACTTCATTCCCCGTATGCTCTTGTGACCACTGTTGGCCTTTGGCTGGATTGGTGGGACAATCAGAAAGGGATTGAAGTGACTAGTAATTATTTTAACACTTCAATTTAATCCTACAAGTGAAAATCTTGCACTTCATTCAATTTTACCAGGTTGTGTGGAAATTTTGCCAGTGAAGCAGGAACCACTAGAAAGTGACCGTGGGGCACCGTTAGGCTACACCTTCGTTTGGTGTAGTGTTGAACACAACTCCACGACTCCATCTAGCCCACACATCACTGTGAGGGCCACTCGGTAAATCCGAACATATTCCTCGTACCCCCTGGGTATATCTAGAATACCTTTTCCCTTGTAATAACAAGATCATTACCATATTCTTAATAAAATTGACCAAGAATTTACCCACTCCCTAACTAATTTAATAATTCTAAACTGACCAATGGAGACAACTGCAATACCTCTGAAGACTTTATTAGCAACCCCCTTACAAGCACTCCATTAGCACTGGTCTATTTGACATTTCCATTTTATGTTCAAGTTAATCAATGTGTTATGTGGATAGATATTTTAAATGCTAGTTATTTAAATTATTTGGAGTTCATCTTAGTTTTGGTATTTATTGTTATCATCTCCCAGACTAGTTGTTCTATTTTTATAGATTAAACAACATAGTTTATTTTACTAGGGACCACCCCCTTGGCTTCGCTAGGAGAGAGCCTAGACGGAGGAGTCAAGATCAAGTGACAACACGTGACTCTTGCTTGCCCCGAAGGTCGCACCCAATGGCTTGAAATTTTTTGCCACGTGACCCGAGGTGCGAATTAGGTGGCAACAAGGTGCACCTAGGTGGTTCTCCTTTACTGTTAGAACACAGGTTGACCGTGGAGAGACATAATGCACGGAGTGTGCTCCTTGAAGGTTCTCATGTAGTGGTAGATGCAGGATTGTCTTGGTGACATCCTAACATGTTCCTATGTTGATAGAACGAAGGTGGTCTGCATCCGGGCCGCGATCTGTGTGCTTTGTTTTGTTTCGTGTAGGATAAAAGAGCTGATCTAGATACGAAAAGATAAAAGTAGGAAACGCAGGTTATTGGCGTGGCAATGTAAAGAAGGTCCTGCACTGTACCTATGTGATGACGACGAGATGATGGTAGGAAACGCAGGTTATTGCAGTGGCAATGTAAAGAAGGTCCTAGGTTGTACCTACACGATGATCTGATATGACGAGAAGACGGTAGGAGACATAGGTTATTGCAGTGGCAATGTAAAGAATGGTCCTAGTATGTACGTACGCAATGGCTTGCTCGTGGATATGATGAAGACCTAGATGAGATCTAGGCCTACATCCAACATGAAAAATGGTTGGCTCTATAGAAACTTCCTATGACGAATAGATGTGACAAATTGGACAAGATGAGGACAATGGCAGCAACGACGATGACCAGATGTGTTGCTGACTATGGCGAGAGAATACTTTCCTAGTTAAGAGGGAGTGTTGTTGTAATTGTAACTTCGAAAGATATTCTGATGTATATTACTATTTTGTACCCCCATCAGGAATGTGTGTTCCTCCTTTGGGGTTGTCATCATTGTGTATGATCACTGAGGTAAACCCTCCGTTGTAAGTCGGGGCAATAGTCCCTAGGTTAAATATAGTAAAATGTATTTATGTGTATTCTTAGGTAGGTCGTCCCCACAAGTAACCTGGGAAACCTAGTGGTTGAGTTAACAACTCAACGGAAGAATATAAATGGGGAGGCACCCTCCTCATTTGTCACAGACTTCACTTGCTCTCTCATGTGCGTTTTAGGAGAGACAGGAAGAGGAGGGACAACGAGCTCTTGCAGACATATTGTTCATGGGGTATTATCTTGTCATCTTATCTTTGTGACAGAACTATTCTGAGGAAGTTTGCGAGGTTTTCGCCTTTATGGTTTCCCCAATGAAAATCTTTGTCTTGTATCTCTTGTGTATCTTTGATGTATTGTTGTGCTTGTTATTCTTTCAGATAAAGATCCTAAGCAAAATAACTTAGAAAAACTAACAATTGCATGGTATGAAAACTATCATCTTGAAAAATCTACATACTACCACAAAGATGCAATCCTGTTTCCACTAAGTTGTTGGTAGACCATTGATGAAATCCACAAAGATGGATTCACATGGATAGGAGGGTGTAATGTCCTCTTCTACATAAGCATCAGAAACAACCGTTAACCTATTTAATTCCCATAGGTTCGACCGGGTATTAAGGAAAAGGGGAATTGACTGAGGACATTTAATACCAGGAGCAGATCAGAGCATTTATTCAGCATTATTAAGTCATCAGTATAGTAAAGAGGGCCATCAAGGTTAATATCATAAAGCATGTAGAGCATGCAGTCCTTATTTCTTCAGGCTTAAGTCAATGAGCAATTAGAATTGCATGCATGCAAAAAGTAAAGTGCAAACCCTAAAACTGACATGCAAACCCTAAAAGTTACATGCTAACCCTAAAAGCTATATAAGAAGGTTAGTTGAACCAAAAGGACATCTATGATTATTATTATCTTTGAGTTTGGTTTTCGATAGCAGCGGCAGCAGTAGCCGCAACAACAAGTTGGGGTTGGAGACGAAAGTCTTCAGCTAGCAAGTGTTTTCGGTAGTGAAATCTATCTGCCCTAATCACTACCGGATAGATCACCCAGATCTATCATTGGCTATTCATTGTATTCATTCTTATTCAGAGATCCAACAGACATAGAAAGATATTATTGCAGGTTCACGTTTTAGTATTTACTGTTGGGGAAACAATTGGAAATACCTAGAACAATTTGTTGGGACTTAGAAACTCGGTATTTCTTCTGCATGTCATCCTTATTCTTCTCAGCAAGCTCACACCACTCTACTGGGTGATTATCAGTCCATTATTTGCACATCCGGAGCAACTATCATCATAATCATGGAAGAGGGAGGGTGTCACCCATTCAGAGCATATCAATTCGCTAAGGCACCTGAAGGGGTCAAAATTTGTGCATGCTTCATCCTATCTCTCCGGGGAACCCATACTACCACTCCTAGAAAGTCTCCGCAGCATTGACCACCTATTGCATAAAAAACGTGAAGAAGAGCACTAAAGTGGGACGTTTTCCTAGCCTGGGCGTCAACTCCTAGAGATCAGCACGCTTTCACCTTTATCCTGATTGTATTGCATGCATGCCTCCTATATACTAAGGGACTATCATCGCTATAATTATTGGTATGTGTCCACACTCTTACTAAAATCTTATTTCCTATTATTTCTCCAGATTTGCTATATTTTAGGGCTTTTTAGCACGACACTATTTTGCATGCAAATTTTATTATATCTCCAACACACCTGGAAAACATAAACCGCAAACATATTATCAAAACAAGGGTAGAATATCAATTGGGATATTACAATGGTATCAGAGCATGTTCCTTGCCAACTATGGGCTTGAACATAAACAGTAAATGATTCCAAAAGAAACTACTTTTGTAACTTATAGAGGAAGGAAGGGTAGGTACACAAAGGATTTGGAATTTGAAGATATTAAGTTGGAAGACACAGATTCAGACATGGACCCAACAAGGATACACTCTAATAGAGGAAAGGGAACAGGGGAAGTTGAAGATAGGTTGGCATTTCATAACTTGGTTAGCGCATCAAATGAATTAGCTAAAGGGCAGAAAGAGGTGTTACATGTTATAGACAGGTTGTCTCTTAAGCCAGAACATGATCAGAACAGTCTACCGATTTCACCAGGAGATAGAGGATCCCCCAGTAGTAGCGGGAAACATGTGTACACTAATATGAAGAACACTCCTCACATATACAATAAGCCTTCCAGACCTACCATGCCTCACTTTCTAAAGAATCCCACCGCAGGACCGATTATACCGACAGAGCCGGAGGTGCCATTTAAGGCCTATCTATAAGAGTACAGGGCACTTGGAGATGACTTTCACTCAGCCATGACTTTCTCAGATTTTTGCAATATGAAAATCAAGAACAGGCCAAGAGGGTTCAGTAGAGCATTCAATGAGAATTTTGAGTTGCGACGCACACCGGGGAAGCTAACTATCCCCAACTTTGATTGGACATCCAGTTGTTTAGGCAGAATTTGGGTACAAAAGTTGGACACCTACTTCCAACTTAACCCCATGACAGAGACAGATACAATCAAGTTGGCTACTTTACATTTAGACGGGGAAGCACATGAGTGGTGGTACCCCAGACTAGTGACATTGGGTCACAACACTATCACTTCCTACAGTGACTTCAGACAAAGGCTCATGGAGCGCTTTGATAAAGACCCAGAGATTCATTTCAAGGATCTTGCTCAGCTCAAGCAGACAGGCAGTGCAGAGACCTTCATATTCGAATTCCAGAGAGTTGCAATTATGGTATCTGACATGTCAGAGAGTCGACAAATTATGCTATTTACGAAGGCAGTATTCGAGCCACTCTGCAAATGGGTGAAGGCTTACAAGCCAATTACTTTGCAAGATGCTATCAGTCGGACTTGGGACCTACAAGATTCTGTGCCTAAAAACAAGCATCCTCAAAAACCTACCAATCTTCTGGAAAACAAGGAAAATACAATACCACAAAAGGAATGGTTGAACGAGGACACACAACGAGATTTGAGAAGGAAGAACTTATGTTTCAATTGCAAAGAACCTTGGGTACCTGGCCACAGATGTATGTGTAAAGGGAAGGTACATCTCATCGAAGTACTTTCATATAGCAGTGAGGAAGATGAATTGGAACAAAAATAAGAAGGAGAACTACATAGTATAGAGTTGGAACAATTACCGCAGAGAGCAACTATAGCTACCCTCACAAGAGTCCCCACCTTCCATACTATCAGGATCAGGGGAAGTATCTAGGGACATCGTGCCATTGCTTTGGTTGATGGTGGGGCCACCCACAACTTTATAGATGCCTCTTGGGTAGAGAAGAAAAGATTTCCCACCGAGGAATTTGAGGACTTTACCGTTGTCATGGCTGACAATCACAGGGTGAAATGCACACAAAGGATACCTCAGTTACATGTACAACTTGGGAATTATACATTAGTCGACGACTTTTATGTGGTAGATGTGCCAGACACGAGCATTGTTTTGGGAGTACAATGGTTGTACTCAATTGGGAAATACTCAACAAATTACCAAACATTAGAGATGAAGTTCTTGGCACCAGATGGGAAAAGGGTAGTCCTAAGGGAAATGCCCAATGAAACTTCAGGGTCAACTACAACAAAGGGAATGACCACCATATTCAAGCATGAGGACAAGACTCGCACAAAAATATGGCCAAATCCAACACATAAGACTTCAAGGAAGGCCCAGTGGTATGAAAAGTGTTTTCTAGGTAGACCTCCAGAAAAAGGTATGATGCGCACTAGGGGATTCAGATGAGGAGCCAAATATACGATGTTCAATCCTCACATGTACCCAAGAAGATAAAAAGAGGGAATGCAAAACATCGGAGAGAAGAAACATAAATTTGAAGAAAAAGAAGAACCACCCAACACTAGAATAATTTGGTCGATACAAATGGACAAGAAGAGATAGGGACATATGATTCGGTATAATGGTCAGAGGTTGCTTGAGGACAAGCAATTTCGAGCGAGGAGGACTGTAATGTCCTCTTCTACATAAGCATCAAAACACCTGTTAACCTATTTAATTCCCATAGGTTCAAGCGAGTATTAAGGAAAAAGGGAATTAACTAAGGACATTTAATACCAGGAGCAAATTAGAACATTTATTCAATTTTATTAAGTCATCAGTATAGTAAAGAGGGCCATAAGAGTTAATATCATACAGCATGCATGCCTTATTTCTTCAAGCTTAAGCCAACAAGCAATTAGAATTGCATGCATGCAAAAGGTAAAGTGCAAACCCTAAAACTGACATGCAAACCCTAAAAGTTACATGCTAACCCTAAAAGCTATATAGGAAGGTTAGTTGAACCAAAAGGACATCTATGATTATTATTATCTTTGAGTTTGGTTTTCGAGAGCAGCAGCAGCAGTAGCCACAACAACAAGTTGGGGTTGAAGAAGGAAGTCTTCAGCTAGCAAGTGTTTTCGACAGTGAAATCTATCTTCCCTGATCACTACCAGATAGATCACCCAAATCTATCATCAGTTATTCATCGTATTCATTCTTATTCAGAAATCTAGCAGACAGAGAAAGATAATATTGCAGGTTCACGTTTTGCTGTTGGAGAAACAACTGGAAATACCCAGAACAATTCGTTGGGACTCAAAAACTCGGTATATATTCTGCATGTCATCCTCATTCTTCTCAGCAGGCTCACACCACTCTACTGGGTGATTATCAGTCCATTATTTGCACATCCGGAGCAACTATCATCATAATCGTGGAAGAGGGAGGGCATCACCCATTCAGAGCATATCAATTTGCTTGGAAATCTGAAGGGGTCAAAACTTGTGCATGCTTCATCCTATCTCTTCGGGGAACCCATACTGCCACTCCTAGAAAGTCTTAGCAGCATCGACCACCTATTGCATCAAAAACGCGAAGAAGAGAACTAAAGTGAGACGTTTTCCTAGCCAGGGTGTTGTTGTCGCCTTTCACACACCTAGGGATGGATGTGGCAGAAATCTTCAAGCCACTCTGTGTGTCCTTGGGGGAAAGTCTCGAGTCAAGGTTGTCATCTTGTTCTTAACTCCTTTGTTTAGGCCAACTCCTAATCGAAGCCAAGGGTGGTAGACCATATTAGTTTCTAAGGTTGTTTAAGGCTTAAGTGTAATGATGATGATTGAGTTATTTTAATTTAGGAGTTTGATGAAAGTAAATATTTGAACAAGATATTGTAACATAATATATTTAAACACAACATCATAAAGATCAATGCATGATATATAAAGCACATAGAAACAAATGATTATATAATGTAAAAAACCAGTGCCAAAAATGGAGTCCACAAATAAAGAGTGTTGTTGTATTGCTTGAAAGAATGTGTTGCAAGTGCTCTTGGTCAGTTTTAGATTAATATGGAGATGATTTGATTAACTTATGGGGGAAGGGAACTCTAGATATACCCGAGGGTACGAGTATGTCCAAAACCCGTATCCGATTCAACTTCCCGCAACGAATATGTGGGCTGGTTGGAGTTTTTGAGACATGTTCAACACTACACCAACAAGGGTGTAACCTAACGGTGTCTCGAGGTCACTACCTAGTTGTTCTCGCTTCCTTTGTGGATTTTTCCACCGCAACGAATCAAATTGAGGAATTGGATTTTTGCCTGGGGAGGTTAATTGAGATGTGAAAAATTATTAAGCTAGTCACCCACGTTGCTTTTGATGCAGCCAACTCATTGGGCGAACCGCAATGGTGCAAAGCATACACAACGAAGCCTCGGTAAATTTTAAGGACTTTAAGAACATGTTTTCTTTGTTAAAAGAAGAAAAATGACCTCCAAGAGTCTCTTTCGGTTCAAGTGGGCCTCAATCAAGAAAGCAAGGAGGGGTGGATTTTAGTATGCAAAGTAAAATAAACTTTGAAATGCAAAAAGACAAACCAAGTTATCTAATTAGATCTGTTGTTGCCTGAAACTTGCACGCGAGTGGTGAAGCCCAAACTACGGGCGCGCCGGCCCAGTGACAACTCTCGATAGAGAGGCCAATGTCACCACACCCCTCTCTCCTCGCTTCAGGTTGGCTCTTCTCTAGCTCTAGGGGCGTTTCCCTAAGTTAGGATCGCTAAGGCAGGTGCGGCTGAGGGAAAGGTGATCTGAAGAGGTTGCCTTAGAGAAACTCGGGTAACAAAAAGGAAAATGATTGTGCTTGATGGACAGGAAGGTAAAGGAGGATCAGTCCTCGAGGGAAGGCCAGTGCCAGTTCCAGAAGGGTAAATGGAGTCAGAAAGGATTTGCGTTTCACAGAAGGGAGACTAAGCTGGTCCGTTCCATAATCAGAGGCATGGAGAATGGAAGTATAACTGACTACTATCCATTACTCCTAGACCTTTGAAAACATAATGGCAACAAGCAACTTGGCAGCTGCAAATGCATGCCCAATGTGCTAGATTATAGCCTTCTATGCAGGCTTGGTCTGTAACTTATGAAAAAACACAGGACTACGACAGAGATGCCCAAAATATCCAAGAACTCAACATGATTTTTTCTATTAAGTCTGGGAAAAATCCTCCCAGCCAATATTTTTTCCATCCTTTTACAATGAAAGAGCCTTGCTCTTTATAGGCCCAAAAGGAACCTCATGAAATAATAAGAATAAAAAAGAAATAATAAAATAAAGTGGAGACAAGATCCACTTTTTCTTGCCTCTATGATGACAATGACCCAACCTTAATTAATGTAATCTCCTACAAGTGTTTATCATGTTAACTAATACTTTAGATGGCAGACTCTCCAAAACAAAACCTTCATTTATTAAAGTTACCAACTACCCACTACAAGAAAACGCTGACAACAACTGACAGAAACGATGGACCACCAATCAAAACAGTGAGCAAGTATATCCACATGGATTGGGTTCCACGAGGTCAGCAACCAAAGGCGACCATACCGATTCTGCACAACAGTTAGACTGAAGTCGAATGATCTCCTACCAACGACCTCTCGACGAAGACGAGTGTCCAAGCTCCAAGCCACGTTTATCAACGGTGAAATTCGATTGCTCAAAAACCACTCCACTTATCTGGTGCTTGCTCCAAGCTCAGTAAGGAAAACTTTCTTAATAATCCCGTAAAATTTTGCAAATCAAGACTGGGAGGGGTCACTAACTGCTAGCAGGCTCCACACAATCACGCCGAAGGCCCTCAGGAACCGTCCACTATCGGCTGTCAAAAGCAAACTGCACACAGATCCGAACTCTTAGCGATTGGTCTATTAGCCACGTGCTTTGTTGAAAGACAAGCATTGGCATCTGCAAGTGGTGATTCGCGGCTGGTGAATGGTGGTTCCATCAATTAAGGCAACTCCCTCAAGCATTTGGCTACCATGACTGCGGGTTTAACTCCACGAAAATAAAACGCTGTTGATTGTGGCCAATTCTGTGTGTGGAAAGAACAATGATCCAATTTGCTTGCGAATTGCAATAACCGGCTTATCCCCAAAATGTAATCGGCTGCCAACTTCTTGGCACCCAACGAGCTCCACACTGCAGCATTGGCGTGAACAATTGCCCGTAAGATACGAATTGAATAAAACTTAATTTCTGTCGTGTGTCTGGTGAACTCTGTCAGCTTTCAAAAGAACGTGGACTCTTCCACGATTTCATCCTGTGAACTGCTCCATTGACTCGGCTGAGCAACAATAACATTGCCAAGATATCGCCCTGGAGCTTCCTCATCCTTAACGTCGCCTCTATTGAATGATAATGCAGACTTGGCTGGTTGTACGTTTTTAACTTGGTGGTTCATGGCATCCTGGTTACCTCTGTCGTCGTTTCTAGGTTCATGTATTTCAAAGGAAGACATAACTTCAATATTTAGGTGAGAGGTGGTAGGCATTTAATGTTGCTGCAGCTCTGTAACTGATGGAATGGCTCCGCAACTAATGGAATGACAAACAAGAAGGAATGGCGTGTCTGCAAGTCTAAAAACATTCTGCATTTGCAACTCTCTTTCAAGCTTAGAGCAAGTAGCTTTCAAAACATTATTAAATTCCATGTAGTAAGCCTGCATAACAAGCCATTCCGCATCTATCATTTCGAATGTAATATAGTAAAGCACATCAAATGCCCCATTCATCTGCAAGCATCTTTAAGAAGATTGCCCCTGTCGATGTGATAGGTTTTTCAGATCAAAGATCAAGCATCTGAATGAGCATGAACGTGATGTTTACACCAGCTACCGCAAATGGATACTCCCATGTGGCTCTAGTTCCTTCTTGCTTTTGGAGGAGGCGTTAAGCATTATCTCAAAATCTGAATCTTCCCTTGTAGTGAAGCGGTCGTTATCAGATGCAGAATGGCTTTTAGCCGTACTTGAATGCCTTTCAGAAAGTTTTACTATCTTCTTTCCATTCGGTACTTCCATTTTCTTTTAATTCAGACCCAATAGAGATAGTTAAAAGTATAGATGTGCTCTCAGAAGAGCTAACCAAAGGATCAAATATGTTAGGTGAAACAGAACCTGTCTTGCTAAAAGGTCAAACTTAACTTTTCTTAGTTCACTCTCTAGCTCTTTGGAACCTGAAAACTGAGAAGTCATCTCCTGTGAACCTGTAAACTGAGAAGTCATCTCCTGTGCAAGTCCACTAAACACTTGACTGCAATCCACCAATATCTTGGAACATATCGATGTATGGAATTTTGGATTCCATTCCACAGAGGACTTTTACTATTTCCTACACATGGTTGGCCATTTACAAGCTTTGGTCTTGCGTAGTGAAGGACCAATCAACCTTTGAAAGATCAACTGTAGTCTTGGAAGCAATTGAGAAAATACACCTTCTTACCGTCTTGAGGTCTTGTAACCGAGGTAAGAATGATTTGGTAGCCTGCAATGTAA
Source organism: Pseudotsuga menziesii (assembly GCA_001517045.1). Taxonomy (NCBI): domain Eukaryota; kingdom Viridiplantae; phylum Streptophyta; class Pinopsida; order Pinales; family Pinaceae; genus Pseudotsuga; species Pseudotsuga menziesii. The sequence goes on from LPNX010246415.1 coordinate 608,095, forward strand.
TATTGAAATCTTTCCAGCATTGAAATAAACTTGAGCTGAAGTACACCTCCATTTTATAAACTAGATTCCCCTTTCTTCTTTTTTTATAACTTCTATCATCCTAAGATATTCTACAACACAACAAACTGCAACAACTTTGTAGGCGTTGAGTGTAACCCTAACCAGTCATGATACTGCTGATTGTATACACCCATGTCAAAATGGGAGGTAACATCTAGCTCCATAGGGACGTTTGCTCTTAGAGAGAACACACGAGAACCTCGGACTCTTTGAGTATCCGCAGATCACTACCTCCAAAGAAAATACAGAATGCAGTGGGGATGGCTTGATTCACACCCCAAGAAACTGCTTATTACAACTTGAAAATAGAAACAAATGCATAAAAACTAACAACTGTAAATGCTCATGCAAGAGCTTATTTTTCTTCATACCTACCTACTCTATCATGAATCTAGCACACATTAGGTGTATGCATACAACGAATGGATCCATTCCAGCATCTTTTCCATGCCAAATTTCCTTTTTCTGAGCTGTGTTAGAGACACGAACAAAGATATACTTGCCAGAAAACAACCATGCATTGCAATCTGCTCATAAATAAAGCTGAATTGAAACATCAGACTATTAGGCAACAAGATATTATACCAAGCAGAATCAAACCGTGCACAATAAGCCTCATCCACTCATTGATAGATCATAGGGCTCACATACAACCCTTCATTGTCAAACTGCTCAAGCTGATCTGCTGAACCAATAACATTACCTTCAATATGATGGACTTGAGGCAAGTCCTCATCTTCATCGTGAAGTTGTTCATGAACTTGGGGCAGCTTCACATCTTTAGTCATATCCGGGATCTCCTCAGTATTGTCTTCAACCAAGAGTCCTTGTACTGCTTCATCAATTAGATCTTCAATGGTTTGTTCTTCATGGATCTCTTCCTCAAGCTCAAGATGGACCCTAGGGATGAGAGCATCATATTTTTTAGCAAGGTGCTTGTTATCACATATATAGTAGCCAGGCTACCATATTCTATTTTTCAGACACAGTTCAATTTTCAGCCAGATCTCTTACATATGAGATGCTGAGATGAGCAGTTTTGATGGATCATTTTTGTATCAGTGGACTATTGTACTCTCCCATGTCAGGACTGAGTCTCAAGACACTCAGATTTGAGGACCGATGTAACCATTTATGTTATTTCAGAGCAGTCATGGATGCCCAGTGTTATATTAGTTCTTTCTCATTGGACAGATGGTGTCTCAGATGGATTTTATTGCATGGTTATGACTCAACATTTTATATTGTGTCATGGTTATTATTGCTCTTATACTGATTCTTGTGACATATATTAACTTGTGGTATCATGTTCTGGCGGTCATAATTATATGGACTTGGTTGTATCTTGTACTATGTATTGATGTCCTTGCTTAGACTTGGAAGTTCTTGATTTATACTCATTGGTTTTGCCCTCCTTAGGGAGAGCAGAGGTAGTCATTCCCACCATTGTTTTGGCTTGCTAGTGTTGGCTCCATCATTTATTATCTTCACCCATCCATTACCTTCCAGTTTAGTTTTCAACTTGACTGACTTCTTGACTTATGGCATGGAGGATCTTTTTCCCCATTAGAACCTTTGTTGGACAAGCCTCCCTGTTTATATTGTGTCTTGGCTCTGAGTTGGTGATAGAACTTGCCTTGGTAAGTTGGATTGTATGCCTAAATCATTTTGGTCGGTTGTCCCGATGTTTGGCACTGTGCAGAACTCCCCCTAGTCACTTGAGATGTTGTTGGCTAAAACTGAAAGCTCATGTACTACTTGTATTGAAAATATTGAATATGCGCCCATGGAAATTATAGAACCGTGTTTCTTAACATATGTAAAGAGGGCAAGAGCAATGAAATGCTAAAATACTCCTTGAAGAGTATACGAAAAGGTCCAAAAATAGCAATAGTTAAAAATATGTTATATCCAAATATTATTGATCTTATAAAGTAAATATGTCCTGGATGAAAGCTGCGATTCGTTGTGCTTTTAAGCACTGGTGAAGTCCCAAAGGGTCATATAGGCCAAAAAGGCCATGGAATAAAATGATGGTCCTAATGAACCTGGATCAATCTTGATGTAGTCATGATGCCTAAGTTGAATAAGCACTCTCTAAACAACTCACCCATTTGTGAGGCACTGCCATTCCTTGTGTTGGTGTTTGTTCGACATTGGTTATAGTGAGTATTCCCTTTCCATTATCCAAAGTGTCATAATGTTAAGTAGGAAGTCATCCTTCGCCTTAGCCTTGTCAATTTCATCCTACACCCTTCACTAGCAAATTGGCTACAACCATGAAGTGAATATAGTCTTGAAAGTCTAAGTCTGAGTAATAATAAATAAAGCCTTATATATGTATTGGTTGATGTATCGCCAGTGAAATGAATGCTACTTGTTGTGATTGTTACTTGAATGAGTTGTAGAGCATGTCTTAACCTTTTTAACACTTGCAGCGGATGGATATTGTCTGAGTTATTATTGGTGTCTGATTATTCATAGATGGTTATATTGTTTATTGGATATGATTGATGATTAGATAGAGACCTATGAGGGGTATGAGTATACACCTTAGATGGATTTGGATTCTTTGAGTCTAATGAGACAGTTTATTTCCAGTTCCGGGCACTTACAGATGTGATCAGTCTCATTCTGCTTTTCTGATGCAATTTTTCTTCACAGATTGATATATTTGAACAGGGAGATGTTTTAATTGGATCTCCTAGGGCGTTGAATGGGCATAGGGGGTGCAGCCACTTGTTTGTACCATTGTACCCCCATCCTAGAGAGCCTGGTGGGCTCAGTTTGACAATGCAGGCACCCTAGGAGGCTGTTTTGGCAGGATCACGTTTCCCGAGGCAGATTAAAAAATAATTAAATGGCTATTGAAGAAATCGATTCGGGCTACTGAGGCAAGGAAATGACATGGGATGAGTCATGATGATGAGAGTGATGTCCTCCACACGTTCTCTAGCAGTTGCAGCTCCAAATTGGGTCCACACCTATTTTTGGGCATTTTTTATTATTTTCTGGAGCTCTTTTTGGAGGCTCACGATTTCCTCAAGGAGGCACAAAAGTGAAAGAATTAAATTGTTATATTATTTATTGTGCCATGGGGACACCCAAAGGGAGTTAGTCAAACACTCATTGGACCCACCATGTGCTTTCATTTATTTCTTGTTGAGTGGGTTACCTTTATTTGGGTGGTTTAGTCCACTTGGGTAAATTATGGTTATATTGATCCATGTGTTGTATGTTGAGCTCATCTCAACCATTGATTAGAACATTTCATCTTTTAATCTTAGCCACTCATTTTGAAAGTGGTTAGGATTTGGTTATGATTGAGGTTCTCTCATTTCTATTTAAAGGAGAGAGCTTCTCATTTGTAAGGGGTCTTTGGCTCTTGGATCTGAATAATAGAAAGACTTTTTTTGTGGAAATTTTTTGGATCTGTTTTGCATCTGATGTGCTCAAATGGTGATTAGCTAGTCTTCAGCTCCCTAGCATTGTGGAAATTCTCGTGAGATCTATATTTTCGTGGCTATCATTGTTTTGTCTACAGGAGGGCGTTTTGGTTGGAGCGTTTTTGTAGGGGTACCTCAACTCGCTCGGTTCTCTTCGTCTTGGATCAGGGGGTTTTCATTAGTTTCATTGTGATCTATGATTACTTTATTTTACTGTCTTGTAGCATTCAGTTTCTTTATTTTGTATGTGCAAATCTGATATGGTTGACGTTTGCTCATGTAGGGTAGGGGGCGCTTTGGTGGCTTGGATCTTGCATATGCCATAGAAATCACGGGGATCTTCCAGAATTGATCGGGATAGCAAAGATCGTCACTGTTATAGACTTCTACAAGCTTTTCCAGGTAAGATCCAACATGTAAGTTTCTTCTTTTTTCTGATCTTATTCTATTGTACCTTGCTGAAATTCAACTTTTTCTGAAAACTCCTAAAACACTAAAAAACCTAAAAATCAATTAATCAGGGAACCGTCCGATCTTTTGCCAAACCATTTCTGGGTTTCATAGATCGGGCCTCCCCTTCATCAAATCAACTGAAATGCTGGTCAAATTCCTCACAGTTTGACCTAGATCTGATTTTTAAGCAGAAAACTACATTAACCCCCATTGAAAAATTGACCAGCTAGGGTTTTTGAGTTTTTTTGAATTATGACTTCACAGATGGATAGATCGTGTCCCACACAGCCTAAATCAACCCCAACACTGTCCAATTGCTTGACCATTTGACCTAGATCTGAAAAATTGACTGAAACTGCCCTAGCGCCCTCACTGAAAATAAGACATTTTCGGAAGTGAGTTTTTCTGAAATATGACAAGATAGACAGATAGACCGGGTCCCAAGCATTCCAGAACACCCCCAACGCTGAGCTAGTTCTCTCCAGTTTGCCCTAGATCTGAACAATTGGTTTTCAGCCTCTTAGCCCCTCTCATCAGATTCCGACTTTTCCAGATCTGATTTTTTTGCTGATTTTCTGTTTTGGGCTTATAGATCAGGTCACCCTGACCTCTTCTCTCCTTCAACGCTGAGCCATTAGCCTCCAGGTAACCCTAGAACTGCAGATCTGTCCTCCTAAGCCCTAGCGCTAGCCATCAATTGAGCTAGGTTTCCTGTACCTTAGCTTTTTCGGACCAACTACTTTCTGGGTTCGTAGATCAAGGTGTCTCCTAGGTGGGTTCTCTGAAATATTGATGTACTGCTAACTCCATTACCCAATGCACACAAAGCACTGATCTCCTAGCTAGCACTGCCCTTAGGCTCTTAGCCTTTGCCCTTTACCAACATTTACTGATAGCTCAAATACCTTTCATTGAGTATGATTTCTAGGTACTGGATAGTCCCAACTTTGTTCTTATTTACCCTGTCACAGTTACGTTTCCCAAGACAGTGGTCACCTCTACAAGTTGCTAGTATCTAAACCCTAGAGCTAGGGTTTCCATTCACCTTGCACCTTAAGTACCTCGAAGCCCCGTTTGATCTTCTTCTGGTGTCTAGGTCGGATCTCTCCTGTCAGGAGCAGATCTGGGTCTCCCCCATTGTTGTCCTGGACTAGGATAACCTAAAGTGAAGGCTGCCTTGATTGGCGTGACAACCATCCATTTGGGAGTCTAGGAAGTCATGGTTCCACCCCTTAGTTGCTTGCCCCTCTACCATCCATCTTGGATCCACCTCAAGTAGGAAACTATAAGGTGGGTGATAACAGTGCTCAATCTCATCAACCGTTCCATCGTGCCAGCGAAGGAGAAACCTCTCGAAAAACATTGCCACTGAATCTATGGATTCATCCAAAAGGCCATAGAACCAGATCATTGCATCCCTTTCCAAAGTTATAGCAAAAACGACCATAATATCATCCTCATGATGAACATTAAAATCAGCCATCAGTTTGTAGAGAGAGGCAATATGATGGGTGGTTGAAACACCATCATTTCCATAAAATTTAGGAAGAATGTCATGTACCTTCCCACGGTCGTAGCACTGATTAGGAAATCCATGGATTTTTGAGAAATCCAGTGAGTTGTAAGCCTCGTGCCAAATATCATGCGGTTCTCCCATAAATCAAACAATGAGATACTTAATTTGAAAAATGTGTTTAATCATACCTCACACCAAACTGTGGAGTCGCCAAGGTGAGCTTGAAAGCCTTCTGATGAGTGTGCTCACCTCTACACCCAATCAGAGCTTTTAAATCAGCAAAAGGACAAGGGCTCTGTCCCTTCGTGGAGTCACCATGTGAGAGGAAGAATCTGCAATGTAATCTCCCACAAATGTCGATGAAGCATAGTCTTCAAAATCCGGGATCTGGACTTTGTTCCCGGCAGCGACGCCAACTCTGTTGTCGCCCGAAACTCGCATGCGAGTGTTGAAGCCCAAACTACAGGGCGTGTCGGCCCAATGACAACTCTCTCTCGAGAGGCCAATGTCACCACACCCCTCTCTCTTCGCTTCAGGCTGGCTCTTCTCCAACTCTAGGGGGATTTCCCTAAGTTAGGATCGCTAAGGCAGGTGTGGCTGAGGGCAAGGTGATCTGAAGAGGCTGCCTTAGAGAAACTCGGGTAGCGAAAAGGAAAATGATTGTGCTTGATGGACAGGAAGGGAAAGGAGGATGAGTCGTCGAGGGAAGGCAAGTGCCAGTACCAGAAGGGTAAATGGAGTCAAAAGGGGACTCAGAAAGGCTTTGCATTTTACAGAAGGGAGACTAAGCTGGTCCGTTCCATAATCAGAGGCATGGAGAATGGAAGTATAACCGACTACTATCCATTACTCCTAGACCTTTGAAAACATAACGGTAACAAACAACTTGGCAGCTGTAAATGCTTGCCCAATGTGCTAGATTATAGCCTTCTATGCAGGCTTGGTCTATAACTTATGAAAAAACACAGAACTATGACAGAGATGCCCAAAATATCCAAGAACCCAACATGATTTTTTCTATTAAGTCTGGGAAAAAATCCTCCCAACGATTTTTTTTCCATCCTTTTACAATGAAAGAGCTTTGCTCTTTATAGGCCCAAAAGGCACCTCCTGAAATAATAATAATAAAAAAAGAAATAACAAAATAAAGTGGAGACAAGATCCACTTTTTATTGCCTCTATGATGACAATGACCCAACCTTAATCAATGTAATCTCCTACAAGACTAAAGTGTTTATCATGTTAACTAATACTTTAGATGGCAGACTCTCCAAAACAAAACCTTCATTTATTAAAGTTACCTACTACCCACTCCAAGAAAACGCTGATAGCAGTTGACAGAAATGATGGACCACCGATCAAAACAGTGAGTAAGTATATCCACGTGGATTGGGTTCCACGAGGTCAACAACCAAAGGCGACCATACTGAATCTGCACAACAGTTGGACCGATGTTGAATGATCTCCTATCAACAACCTCTCGACGGAGACGAGTGTCCAAGCTCCAAGCCACGTTTATCAACGGTGAAATTCGATTGCTCAAAAACCACTCCACGTATTTGGTGCTTGATCCAAGCTCGGCAAGGAAAACTTTCTTAATAATATCGCAAAATTTTGCAAATCAAGACCGGGAGGGGTCACTGATTGCTAGCAGCCTCCACACAATCGCGCTGACTGCCCTTAGGAACAGTCCACTATCGGCTGTCAAAAGCAAACTGCACACAGATCCAAACTCTTAGCCATTGGTCTGTCAGTCGCGTGCTTTGTTAAAAACCAAGCATTGGCGTCTACAAGGGATGATTCACAACCCGTGAATGGTGGTTCCATCAATTAAGGTACTCCCTCAAGCATTTGGCTACCACGACTGCGGGTTCAACTCCACGAAAATAAAACACTGTTGATTGTGGCCAGTTCTATGTGTGGAAAGAACAGTGATCCAATTTGCTTGCGAATTGCAATAACCGGTTCATCCCCAAAATGTAATCGACTGTCAACTTCTTGGCGCCCAACAAGATCCACACTGAAATATTGGCATGAACAATTGCCCGTAAGATATGAATTGAATAAAACTTAATTTATGCTGCGTGTCTGATGAACTCTGCCGGCTTTCAAAAGAACGTGGACTCTTCCACGATTTCATCTTGTGAACTGCACCATTGATTGGACTGAGCAACAATAGTATTGCTAAGATATCGCACTGGAGCTTCCTCATCCTTAAAGTCGCCTCTTTCGAATGATAATGCAGACTTGGCTGGCTGTATGGTTTTAACTTGGTGGTTCATGGTATCTTGGTTATCCCTGTCAGCGTTTCTAGGTTCATGTATTTCAAAGGAAGACATAACTTCAATATTTATGTGAGAGGTGGTAGGCATTTGATGTTTCTGCAGCTCTGTAACTGATGGAATGGCTCCGCGATTGATGGAATGGCAAACAAGAAGGAATGGCGTGTCTGCAAGTCTAAAAACATTATCCATTTGCAACTCTCTTTCAAGCTTAGAGCGAGTAGCTTTCAAAACATTATTAAATTCCATGTAGTAAGCCTACATAGCAAGCCATTCTGCATCTATTATTTCGAATGTAATAAGGTAAAGCACATCAAATGCCCCATTCATCCTCTGCAAGCATCTTTAAGAAGATTTCCCTCGTCGATGTGCTAGGTTTTTCAGATCGAAGATCAAGCATCTGAATGAGCATGAACGCGATGTTTACACCAGCTACCGCAAATGGATACTCCCATGTGGCTTTAGTTCCCTCTTGCATTTGGAGGAGGCGTCAAGCATTATCTCAAAATCTGAATCTTCCCTTGTAGTGAAGCGGTCATTATCAGATGCAAAATGGCTTTCTGCTATACTTGAATGCCTTTCAGAAAGTTTTACTATCTTCTTTCCATTCGATTCTTCCATTTTCTTTTAATCCAGACTCAATAGAGATAGTTAAAAGTACAGATGCGTTCTCAAAAGTGCTAACCAAAGGATCAAATATGTTAGGTGAAATAGAACCTGTCTTGCTAGAAGGTCAAACTTAAATTTTCTTAGTTCACTCTCTGGCTCTTTGGAACCTGAAAACTGAGAAGTCATCTCCTGTGAACCTATAAACTGAGATGTCATCTCCTGTGCAAGTCCACTGAACACTTGACTGCAATCCACCAATATCTTGGAACATATCGATATATGGAATTTTGGATTCCATTCCACAGAGGACTTTTACTGTTTCCTACTCATGGTTGGCCATTTACAAACTTTGCTCTTTCGTAGTGAAGGACCAATCAACCTTTGAAAGATCAACTGTAGTCTTGGAAGCAATTGAGTCAATACACCTTCTTACCGTCTTTAGGTCTTCTAACCGAGGTAAGAATGATTTGGCATCCTGCAATGTAATATTGAAATAGCATCGGAATAAACTTGAGCTGAAGTACACCTCCATTTTATAAACTAGATTCCCCTTGCTTCTTTTTTTATAGCTTTTGTCATCCTAAGATATTCTACAACACAACAAACTGCAACAACTTTGTAGGCATTGAGTGTAACCTTAACCAGTCATGATACTACTAATTGTATACACCCATGTCAAAATGGGAGGTAACATCTGGCTCCATAGGGACGTGTGCTCTTAGAGAGAGCACACGAGAACCTCAGACTCTCTGAGTATCCGCAGACCACTACCTCCAAAGAAAATACAGAATGCAGTGGGGATGGCTTAATTCATACCCCAAGAAACTGCTTATTACAACTTGAAAATAGAAACAAATGCATAAAAACTAACCACTATAAATGCTCATGCAAGAGCTTATTTTTCTTTCTACCTACCTACTCTATTATGAATCTAGCACACATTAGGTGTATGCATACAACCAATGGAGCCATTCCAACATCTTTTCCATGCCAAATTTCCTTTTTTGAGCTGTGTTAGAGACAAAGACGAAGATATACCTTCCAAAAAAAACCATGCCTTGCAATCTGCGCATAAATAAAGCTGAATTGAAACATCAGACCATTAGGCAACAAGAGATTATACCAGGCAGAATCAAACCATGCGCAAGAAGCCTCTATCCACTGGTTGATAGGGCTCACATACAACCCTTCGTTATCAAACTGCTCAGGCTGATCTGCCGAACCAATAGCATTACCTTCAATATGATGGACTTGAGGCAAGTTCTCATCTTCATCGTGACGTTGTTCATGAACTTGGGGCAGCTTCACATCTTTAGTCATATCCAGTATCTCCTCAGTAATGTCTTCAACCAAGAGTCCTTGTATTGCTTCATCAATTAGATCTTCAATGGTTTGTTCTTCATGGATCCCTTCCTCAAGCTCAAGATGGACCCTAGGGATGAGAGCATCATATTTTTTAGCAAGGCGCTCAATCTCATCAACCGTTCCATCGTGCCAGCGAAGGAGAAACCTCTCGAAAAACATTGCCACTAAATCTATGGATTCATCCAAAAGGCCATAGAAGCAGATTATTGCATCCCTTCCCAAAGTTATAGCAAAAACGACCATAATATCATCCTCATGATGAACATTAAAATCAACCATCAATTTGCATAGAGAGGCAATATGATGGGTGGCTGAAACACCATCATTTCCATAAAATTCAGGAAGAATGTCATGCACCTTCCCACGGTCGTAGCACTGATTAGGAAATCCACGGATTTTTGAGAAATCTAGTGAGCTGTAAACCTCGTTTCAAATATCATGCGGTTCTCCCATAAATCAAACAATGAGATACTTAATTTGAAAAATGTGTTTAATCATACCTCATACCAAACTGTGAAGTCGCCAAGGTGAGCTTGAAAACCTTCTGATGAGTGTGCTCACCTCTACACCCAATGGAGCTTTTAAATCAGCAAAAGGACAAGGGCTCTGTCCCTTCGTGGAGTCACCATGTGAGAGGAAGAATCTGCAATGTAATCTCCCAAAAATGTCGATGAAGCATAGTCTTAAAAATCTGGGAACTAGACTTTGTCCCCGGCAACAGCGCCAAAGATGTTGTTGCCCGAAACTGGCACGGGAGTGTTGAAGCCCAAACTGTAGGCGCACCGACCCGGTGACAACTCTCTCTCGAGAGGCCAATGTCACCACGCCCCTCTCTCCTCGCTTCAGGCTGGCTCTTCTCCAGCTCTAGGGGGGTTTCCCTAAGTTAGGATCGCTAAGGCATGTGCAACTGAAGGGAAGGTGATCTTAAGAGGTTGCCTTAGAGAAACTTGGGTAGTGAAAAGGAAAATGATTGTGCTTGATGGAGAGGAAGGGAAAGGAGGATCATTCCTCGAGGGAAGGCCAATGCCAGGACCAGAAGGGTAAATGGAGTCAGAAGGAGACTTGGAAAGGCTTTGCGTTTCATAGAAGGGAGACTAAGCTGGTCCGTTCCATAATCAGAGGCATGGAGAATGGAAGTATAATTGACTACTATCCATTACTCCTAGACCTTTGAAAACATAACGACAACAATCAACTTGGCAGCTGCAAATGCTCGCCCAATGTGCTAAATTATAGCCTTCTATGCAGGCTTGGTCTATAACTTATGAAAAAACATAGAACTACGACATAGATGCCCAAAATATCCAAGAACTCAATATGATTTTTTCTATTAAGTCTGGGGAAAAATCCTCCTAGCTAATTTTTTTTCCATCCTTTTACAATGAAAGAGCCTTGCTCTTTATAGGCCCAAAAGGCACTTCCTGAAATAATAATAATAAAAAGAGTTAATAAAATAAAGTGGAGACAAGATCCACTTTTTCATGCCTCTATGATGACAATGACCCAACCTTAATTAGTGTAATCTCCTACAAGACTAAAGTGTTTATCATGTTAACTAATACTTTAGATGGCAGACTCTCCAAAACAAAACCTTCATTTATTAAAGTTACCAACTACCCACTCCAAGAAAAGACAGCTGACAGAAACGATGGACCACCGATCAAAACAGTGAGTAAGTATGTCCAGGTGGATTGGGTTCCACGAGGTCAGCAACCAAAGGTGACCTTACTGAATCTGCACAACAGTTGGACCGAAGTCGAATGATCTCCTACCAACGACCTCTCGACGGAGACGAGTGTCCTAGCTCCAAGCCACGTTTATCAACGGTGAAATTCGATTGCTCAAAAGCCTCTCCACGTATCTAGTGCTTGCTCCAAGCTCGGCAAGGAAAACTTTCTTAATAATCGTGCAAAATTTTATAAATCAAGACTGGGAGGGGTCATTGACTGCTCGCAGGCTCCACACAATCGCGCCGACTGCCCTCAGGAACCGTCCACTATCAGCTATCAAAAGCAAACTGCACACAGATCCGAACTCTTAGCGATTGGTCTGTCAGCCACATGCTTTGCTGAAAGCCAAGCATTGGCGTCTGCAAGTGGTGATTCACGGCCCGTGAATGGTGGTTCCATCAATTAAGGCAACTCCCTCAAGCATTTGGCTACCAGGACTGCAGGTTCAACTCCACGAAAATAAAACACTGTTGATTGTGGCCAGTTCTGTGTGTGGAAAGAACAGTGATCTAATTTGCTTGCAAATTGCTATAACCGATTCATCCCCAAAACGTAATCGGCTGCCAGCTTCTTGGCGCCCAACGAGCTCGACGCTGCATCATTGGCATGAATAATTGCCCATAAGATACGAATTGAATAAAACTTAATTTTTGCCGCATGTTTGGTGAACTCTGCCAGCTTTCAAAATAACGTGGACTCTTCCACGATTTCATCCCGTGAACTGCTCCATTGACTCGGCTGAGCAACAATAGCATTGCCAAGATATCGCACTAGAGCTTCCTCATCCTTAATGTCACCTCTATCGAATGATAATGCAAACTTGGTTGGCTGTACGGTTTTAACTTGGTGGTTCATGGCATCCTGGTTATCCCTGTCGGCGTTTCTAGGTTCATGTATTTTAAAGGAAGACATAACTTCAATATTTAGGTGAGAGTTGGTAGGCATTCTATGTTTCTGCAGCTCCGTAACTGATGGAATGGCTCCGCAACTGTTGGAATGGCAAACAAGAAGGAATGGCGTGTCTACAAGTCTGAAAACATTCTCCATTTGCAACTCTCTTTCAAGCTTAGAGCGAGTAGCTTTCAAAACATTATTAAATTCCATGTAGTAAGGCTGCATAGCAAGCCATTCCACATCTATCATTTCGAATGCAATACAGTAAAGCACATCAAATGCCCCATTCATCCTCTGTAAGCATCTTTAAGAAGATTGCCCCCGTTGATGTGCTAGGTTTTTCAGATCGAAGATCAAGCATCTGAATGAGCATGAACGTGATGTTTACAGCAGCTACCGCAAATGGATACTCCCATGTGGCTCTAGTTCCGTTTGGCTTTTGGAGGAGGCGTCAAGCATTATCTCAAAATTTGAATCTTCCCTTGTAGTGAAGCGGTCATTATCAGATGCAGAATGGCTTACTGCTGTACTTGAATGCCTTTCAAAAGGTTTTACTATCTTCTTTCCATTCTATACTTCCATTTTCTTTTAATCCAGACTCAATAGAGATAGTTAAAAGTACAGATGCATTCTCAGAAGTGCTAACCAAAGGATCAAATATGTTAGGTGAAACAGAACCTATCTTGCTGAAATGTCAAACTTAACTTTTCTTAGTTCACTCTCTGGCTCTTTGGAACCTAAAAACTGAGAAGTCATCTCCTGTGAACTTGTAAACTAAGAAGTCATCTCCTGTGCAAGTCCACTGAACACTTGATTGCAATCCACTAATATCTTGGAACATATTGATTTATGGAATTTTGGACTCCATTCCACAGAGGACTTTTACTGTTTCCTACACATGGTTGGCCATTTACAAACTTTGGTCTTGCATAGTGAAGGACCAATCAACCTTTGAAAGATCAATTGTAGTCTTGGAAGCAATTGAGTCAATACACCTTCTTACCGTCTTGAGGTCTTCTAACCAAGGTAAGAATGATTTGGCAGCCTGCAATGTAATATTGAAATCTTTCTAGCATCGGAATAAACTTGAGTTGAAGTACACATCCATTTTATAAACTAGATTCCCCTTTCTTCTTTTTTTATAGCTTCTATCATCCTAAGATATTCTACAGCACAACAAACTACAACAACTTTGTAGGCGTTGAGTGTAACCTTAACCAGTCATGATACTGCTGATTGTATACACCCATGTCAAAATGGGAGGTAACAAGATCTACCACGCATCTCTTACCCCTTTCGGGTAACTCGAGAAGTCGTGGGGTAAGTAGTAGTATTACTTTGATAAATAAAATATGGAATGATATGATCAAGCTTGCAATATCTAACAAAGTATACTATCCTGCAAAGAAGAACTAAACTAAAGCAAAACAAGAAAAATACAAAAAATGAAAAAATGAGACAGAGATGTGGATCCCCTCTAGGGGGATGAGGAGTGGGCTCTGAAGAGCCTACTTGAGATCCTTTTTTTATTTATTGCGGTTACAATCTTATTAGAAGTGCTCTTTGGTCCTTGTTATCTGGGATCCAAAGACTTACTAAAAGAGAGAAACCCAAAAGTAGGGGGAACCCTTGGGAAGCTCCGAATGGCCAAAAACTTGAAAATCGGGCAGAGTTTCCTACTCCTTTTTGATGGACCTGCTAAAAACCACCAAGCAAATGTCAATGAAAAGTGCCAAAAAACACTTTGGAAGTGTCTTTGGACAACCCAAAAAAATACCAAAAAAATACTACTTTAAAATAATGAAAAAATGCAATAAAATAGCCAAGGAAAGCAAGCTTTCCTTGAGATCTTGGCTTGCCTTTTGGGCAGCCAATACAATGTGCACTTTGATTGCAAAATTTAACTTTAAGATTTGAAAGAAAGTCTATGCATTTCAACAAGCTTTAGATCTACTTTATATGAATTGTAAAAACTGAAAACCTTCATAATCTAGATCTAAGATGCTTATGAAAACTTTGAAAAAATAAGATCTAGTTTTTTGAATGCTTATAGATGAGATCTAACAAAATTTTTTGCATATGATAAATTAGAAGCTCATGCATAAGCAAAGTAACCAACAAAAAATTGATTGTTTGAAGAAAATAGGAAGAGGAGTGAAGGTTGTTTTGTTGCTAGAAATGAAACAAGTCGAAAGGAGGCCCTTTTGTGGAGCATCGAGGGATAGAGTCTTGAGCTTATTGGATAGGGAATGGCGTCAATTTTGATCCACACGTCATCTGATTGGGAACCTGCAACTAGATCACAAAAACTTGCACCAACCTCGTGAGATCTGGATATATATGTATGAAAGAAAAACATGCAAAAATAATCTTATTTAAGCATAAAACTTAGATTCTTGAGCATACACAATATGAATAAACAAAGCAAGTAATCTTACTTGCCAAATTTAAACTCTTACTGATTCAACTAAATCCTTCGAAGCTAGAACACGAAGCAACAAAAAATTGAGAAAATTTGCAGTTACCACATTTGCAGCATGAAGCTAGGAATCCACACATAACAAGCACTACATGGTATAGCCTCCAAAGCTTCTTTATTCAGCAAATGAATGAAAAATAACAGTATTACAATAGCTAGTAGCTCTTTATCCAACTCTAACTAGTTTGGAATGAGAGGGTTGTGCTTTATTTATAGCCAGAGAGGCCTAGAGGGGGCGCATCCATGACTGAGAGAGAGTGGGGTTGAAGTAGAGTTGAACTGAGATGATTTGAGCTTGAACTGAGTTGAAGAGGAGTAGAATTGAAGAGTTGATTGCCACCTTTCTCACCAAACCACACTAACCAACTCATCCTCTGCCACAACACCGACACCTGAGAGAGAGAGAGAGGGCGCAACCTACACTAGGAGATTCTCACGCCACCTCTCTCACCAACTGGAAACACTCGCCTTGAGCATCAGTCTAACTCGCCTTCAATACTGGGAGCCGATAAAACTGATTTCAATCAAATCCGACAAGATTCCACTGATTTAATAATTTGGGGATTTTCTCCATTTATTAATTATTTCTATTTCTTAATTAATAATTTCGATTTTTTTGAGATTTTTTACTTAAGTGATAAATTTATCACTTAAAACTTAGGAAAAGTGGGTTTTTGGGTTAAATGGGTGCTTTGAGCTAGAAAACAAGCACCCCCATGGCAAAATCTGATCCCTAACCACACTTCTATTACATTTCCCATTTTTCCAATTAGACTATTAAAAAATAGCCTAAGTTTACAGAAAAAATTATTTTCACCAAAACTTTAAAATAAACCTAGGGGTACCTAGCACATGTCCATATGACTCAATATTAATGCCTAGCATGTTTATATACATTGACACATAGACTCTAATAACCCCCTTAGGCTTAAATACCCAGACGACCACCCCAACTTTGGAGGTATGAGTGAAAAACTCAAAAATCATTAGTCTTTTATTCAACAACAAATAAACACCAAGGGAAAAAACACTCTGGGCTAGTCGGATTGATATACAAGTCTAAGAAACCGATTCTTTTACATACTCTAC
Source organism: Pseudotsuga menziesii (assembly GCA_001517045.1). NCBI lineage: Eukaryota > Viridiplantae > Streptophyta > Pinopsida > Pinales > Pinaceae > Pseudotsuga > Pseudotsuga menziesii. The sequence goes on from LPNX010246415.1 coordinate 624,018, forward strand.
CATGCTAGAACATTTTATTACAACTCCCCCAAGGGGGTATGAACATGTGGCACAAGAAAATTAAAAAAAACTTCCCAGAAGTGGCGTGGCTGACTTTTGAATTATGAAGAAAGAACAAGTATACTTGTTCTACTTTGTCAGCTCGCTTGAAAAATCCACCAAGTACAACTTAGGTGGTAACAAGCGTCAACTCCTGGAGATCAACACACTTTCACCTTTATCTTGATTGCATGGCATGCATGCCTTTACACTCTTATTGAAATCTTATTTCCTATTTTTTCTCCCGATCTGCTATATTTTAGCGCTTTTTAGCATGACACTATTTTGCATGCAAATTTTATTATATCTCCAATACACCTGGAAAACGTAAACCACAAACATATTATCAAAACAAGGGTAGAATATTAGAACGGAACTAGAGGAAAGAGTGTTTGTCACAATATGAAAATATTGTGTCTAAAAAACCATGTGATGATCTTAGGTGGAGAAAGAGAACGAACAAAAGGTTTGCCTTTAACTAGAATGGATCAACTCCGAAGAATTTGCCTTTCCAAGGATTCAGAATATCCGTAGTACTTCCCGGTTCAAGAATAGGTTTTATTTACCATACATAACATATTGTAGAGAATCCTATTTGATCAAGATCTTGGTTGGGATATTACAGAGGAAATTGGAAAAGGCTAGTACAACCCAAGCTTAATGTTGGAGGGTTTTCTTTGGTTGCATTATAAACATCTTTGAATGTAATATTCTACATGTTTCCACATGGAAGGCTAAGCAAAGTAATTTTAATAAAAAAAGGGCAAGTTTATAAAGTAATGATTTGATTATATGCAAGGTGTATTACATGTTTTATTAAAAAAATGTGAATGTTAGTGACATTTGACTTGCCAACAATAAAAATTCAACCACAATAGTTGTGGAGACAACAATCGATCATGTTATGTTGAGACATTATTCAACCATAGTTTGCCTAGACAAAACATTGATTTGCCTTAATGGAGATTATACAAGCACTTTGTGGAAAGAAGTTTGAAGTTTGAATGATGGAATTAAATTTCTTGATATTCAAACTGCCAGAGAAGAAAGATGAAATACAAAGGAAGAATGCATTATGAATAGCAAAAATTTCACTCACCATGTCTTGGCACATGCAATAGATGGAATGGTGTATCAAGTAAGATGGGTTATTAGGGGTCCCCCTACCATAATTTTGACACTAGGAAAGTAAGGATGCCATGACAAAACTGTTTATTGGTATTGTGTAATGTCCCGTTTTGGAATTTTGAAGAAATGCACAAATTGGGCAAAATTCGAGCTTTACTAGTCATGACTCTAAAGGGTTCCAACTTTCACCATATGGTCCCAAATTTGAAAGGAGATGGTATGGTGAGTCTTAAAACATTCCAAGGTGGTTTATGGATACTTTGTATCGGACTTTAGACCTCTGCAAACTTGTTTGGGGTTAATGACAAAAAGACCAAAATTACTAGGAAATGGTGTTCAAATCCCCCCAAGGGTGATGGCCAAACTAGCTCTCCAAATCAAGTACGACCCTCCCAAATTTCAGAACGAAATATGGGAATGAATATCAGACATCAATTACTGTCCTTAATCATGTTTATTAAGTTCTGCAAAAAGATTATGGTCTGCAACATTTGTAAGGTAACTTTCATAGAAATTTCCAAAGGGAAATTTGCATTGCTAGCTAGACTTTGACATAGGAAAGGTAGAATATATGGTTCTGAGAGTAATATGAAACATGGTGGTAATATATGGAATAAAAATGTCTTCCCAAACAGCGTAAAACTCAAAGGAAAACCCTCCCACAATCTGATACAATACTCCTCCAAGATTGAAGCCAAAGTCTTGGAAACTAGTGATTCAATGGCATGGGAATGCAAGCTTTTCACACATGAGTTTTCTGGATTTCGACCCACAGAGGTTATGGACATGAAATTATAGAGTAATACATCGTATATGGTTGTCAGAACATCCTCAAACTCATAGAATGTCTCTCATACAAATCTGGTATAAAACTACTTCAAGATTGAAGCCAAAATCCACGAAGACTAATGATACAAGGGCATGAGTATGCAAGCTTTTCATACATGTATTTCTGATATTTCGACTTACAGAGAATATGGAGATGATATTACAGAGCCATACATCATAAATTGCCTCCCCATCATCATAAAACTCATATAAATGCCCTCATACAAATCTGATATAAAGCTACTTCAATATTGAAGCCAAATCCATGAAAACTAGTTATTCAAGAGCATGGGGAATGCGAGCCTTTCATACATATATTTTTGAGATTTCAACATACAGAGTATATCGAGATGATATTACAGAGCCATACTTTATAAATCAAATCTTGTTCATCGACTATCCTCAGCAAGGCGCAAGAATCACCCCAACAATTGCGCCATCAAATGTGAGTGTGGGGAAATGGAGAAGAAGGAATGAGAGAATGGGGAAATAGATAAGAATTCGACTGTAGGGACCTTCAACCTGCAAATAAAACTCCTTCATTAAGATCCTGTGAGAGGTTTGAATGGCCTCTCCATCAACCAACTTGGAAAGGAATCCAACTCCCTCGAAATTGGTTCACAAGCAGGGAGAGTGACCACTCACCGTGCAATGGACAAGCAAAAGCTCTCCAAAATTCCAAAGGCCAATTAACAAATGATCAAAAGCTATTCTCCTTCCTCATGACATCCTTTTCTTAACTTCATTAGGCCTCCTAAGGTCGAATTTTCCTCCATGAGCTTCCTCCACTCATCTTAGTGGTTTAGTAACTCTCATGTAATATCCCAAATACTGATATTTTTTGATTCTATGCAAAGTTACTGAAATAGCCGGGCATGCAAATTGCCATGTAAAATTTCCTTATTTTATAGCTGGAATTAGGGTTAGGGTTTGTAGGATAGAATGTAACACTTACCACTGATAAGCTGGCTGAAATGGTCCTGAGAGAATATGCATGCATCAAGAGCCGATATGGAGATGAACTGGTACTTTCTGCCTTCGGTGATACCCCAGCAGCACGTACCCAAGATCAACTAAGGGTGACATTTTCAGTGAAGGAGGTACCCGTTGAAGCTGAGAATTTGTAGGAGTGGTAGTCTTCTAGTGCCGGAGAGGATGCCTGACACATGTAGAAGTTCTGAGGTCTCTAGGCAGGCTAGCGAATTGATCTAGATGTTTAGCTGCTCACGCTTCCCTGATCCCGAAACTGCTGATAACTGCTCTGGATGAGCAAGACCGGATCTGATAATCACCGGGTACTGGAGTATGATACCGATGATGAGAATGGTGCCTGGGTTCTGAAGGTAAACTGAAATCTGAGGACCCAACGAATGATTTGGGGTTTTCCAGCTAAAATCCCCCTTACAGCTGCGCACGTGCCCCTGCAAACAATCTCTGATGGATACTGGATAACTGTAAAGGAATGAATAAATTGAAGAGCGGATGGTGAACCTAGATGGTTTACCCTGGATGAGACTAGGGCAGATATCTCATTGTCGAAACCCCGTTAGCTGAAGACGCCGTCTTTAACCCCAATTGTTGTGGTCACACGCTGTGCTGCTACTCAAGAGCTCCAAAATCATATAATAATCAAAAAGTAAAGTCTCCATTCACTTTATCTTGCTTTTAAAACTTTCAACTGCGAAAACCCTAATTTTTGACGTAATTAGGTCACTTTAACTTCTAATTTGCAGTTGATTTGCATGCATGCGCATGGAGACTTAATCGGGTGCATGCATCATTAAATAATGCTTAGATGTCATGCATGTCAGTGGCCTTTGGCTCTGGTGGCCCTCTTCGACACAATGGTGATATAATATTGATGCCCTAGATTTTCTGTAGATGGCATTAGTCTTCAGTTGATTCCCTAACTGTCAGTACCCATTTAAACCTATGGGAATAAGATAGGTTAACAGGTGTTCTCAGGGTGGTTTATTTGGAAGGGGACATTACAGTCCTCCCTTCTCGAAATTGCTTGTCCTCAAGTAATCTTCGACCAATATACCGAATCATTTGTCCCTGTCTCTTCTTGTTTATTTTTATCAACCAGTTTATTCCGTTGCTGGGTGGCCCTTATTTTCCTTCGAATTGGTGTTTCTTTTCACCCCTGCTCTGTATTCCCTCCTTGTATCTTTTGGTATACCTGTGAGGATCGAACATGCTAGTTTTGGCTCCTTGTCCAAATCCCCTAGGACTCTCCTACCTTTGTCTGGAGGTCTACCCAGAAAGCCCTTCGCACACCACTGTTCCTTCCTTGACTTCTTATGTGTTGGAGCTGGCCATTTCCTTGTGCGATTCTTGTCCTCGTGCCTGAATATGATGGTCATCCCCTTTGTTGTGGCTAACCCTGAAGCTTCATTGGGCATTCCCCTTAGGACTACCCTCTTCCCATCCGGTGCTAGGAACTCCATCTCTAATGTTTGGTAGTTGGTTGAGTATTTCCCAATTGAGTACAACCTTTGTACTCCCAAAACAATGCTCGTGTCTGGAGCATCTACCACATAAAAGTCGTCCACCAATGTATAATTCCCAAGTTGTACCTATAACTGAGGTATCCTCTATGTGCATTTCATCCTGTGATTGCCAGCCATGACAACGGTAAAGCCCTCAAAGTCCTCTGTGGGAAATCTTTTCCTTTCTACCCAAGAGGCATCTATAAAGTTGTGGGTGGCCCCGCCATCAATCAAAGCAAGGGCACGCTGTCCTTGGATACTTCCCCTGATCCTGATAGTATGGAAGGTGGGGACTCCTGTGAGGGTAGCAATAGTGACTCTTTGTGGCAATTGTTCCAATTCTGTACTGTGTAGTTGTCTGTCTGGTTTCTGCTCCGACTCGTCTTCCTCACTGCTATCTGGAAGTACCTCAATGAGGTGTACTTTCCCTTTTCCCATACATCTGTGGGTTGGTACCCAAGGTTCTTTGCAAGCAAAACATAAGTTCTTCCTTCTCAAGTCTCGTCGTGTGTCCTCGTTCAACCATTCCCTCTGTGGGATTATCCTTTCCCTATTTTCTAGAAGATGGGTAGGTTTTTCCTTGTTTTTCGGAAAACTGGTAGTTTTTTGTGGTTGCTTGTTCTTTGGTATAGAATCTTGTAGGTCCAGAGTCCTACTGATAGCATCTTGCAAAGTAATTGGCCTGTAGGCCTTCACCCATCTGCAGAGTGGCTCAGATAGTGCCTCCGTACATAGCATAATCAACCGACTCTCCGATATGTCAGATACAACAACTGAAACTCTTTGGAATTCGAATATAAATGTCTCGACACTGCCTGTCTGCTTGAGCTGCGCAAGATCCTAGAAATGAATCTTTGGGTCCTTCTTATCAAAGCGCTCCATGAGCCTTTGAGTGAAGTCATTGTAGGAAGTAATAGTGTTGTGACCCAATGTCACCAGTCCATGGTACCACCACTCATGTGTTTCCCCGTCTAAATGTAAAGTAGCCAACTTGATTGCATTCGTCTTTGTCATGGGGTTAAGTTGGAAGTAGGTGTCTAACTTCTGTACCCAAATCCTGGTTGAACAACTGGATGTCCCATCAAATTGGGGATAGTCAGTCATTCCAATGTGCGTTGCAACTCAAAATTCTTATTGAATGCTCTATTGAATCCTCTTGGCCTATTCCTGCTTTTCATGTTGCAAAAATATGAGAAAGTCATAGCTGAATGGAATTCATCTCGTAAGTCCCTGTATTCCTGCAAATAAGCCCTAAAGGGTTGGCTAGGCTCTACCTGCATGACTGGACCTCCTACTGCATCTGCGAAGAAGTGAGGCATAGTAGGCATGTTGGAAGGTCTGGTATATATGTGGGGTGTATTCTGTATATTGGTGTATGCAACCTTCCCACTGTTGCTTGTAGACCCTCTATCTACCGGTGAAGGAGTTGTACTGCTGTTACCTAGTTCTGGTTTCACTGATAACCTGTTGATTGCATTAAGTACATCTTTTTGCCCTTTGGCTAAGTCTTGCAATGTAGATACTAAGTTGTGAAACTCCATCCTGTCCTCATCTTCCCCCGTTCCTTTTCTCCTATTAGAGTGTATACCTGTTGGGTCCATATCTGAGTTGGTATCTTCTAGTTGGATATCCTCAAATTCCTCTGTGTACCTACTCCTTCTTTTCCTATAGGTTACAAAAGTTTCCTCTTCTGTATTCATCTACTTCTCATTTCTTAAGCCCACAGCTGGCCAAGATGATAGCTCTGATACCTCTGTAATATCCCAAATACAGATATTTTTTGATTTTATGCAAAGTTACTGAAATAGACGAGCATGCAAACTGCCATGCAAAATTTCCCTATTTTATAGCTGGAATTAGGGTTAGGGTTTGTAGGATAGAATGTAACACTTACCATTGATAAGCTGGCTGAAATGGTCCTGAGATAATATGCATGCATCAAGAGCTGATCTGAAGATGAACAGGTACTTTTTGCCTGCGGTGATACCCCAGCAGCATGTACCCAAGATCAACTAAGGGTGATGTTTTCAGTGAAGGAGGTACCTGTTGAAGCTGAGAATTTGCAGGAGTGGTAGTCTTCCAGTGCCGGAGAGGATGCTTGATACACGCGGAAGTTCTGAGGTCTCTAGGTAGGCTAGCGAATTGATCTGGATGTTTAGCTACTCACGCCCCCTTGATCCCGAAACTGCTGATAACTGATTCGGATGAGCAAGACCGGATCTGATAATCACCAGGTACTAGAGTATAATACCGATGATGAGAATGGTGCCTGGGTTCTGAAGGTAAACTGAGATCTGAGGACCCAACGAATGACTTGGGGTTTTCCAGCTAAAAACCCCCTTACGGCTGCACACGTGCCCCTGCAAACAATCTCTGATAGATACTGGATAACTGTAAAGGAATGAATAAATTGAAGAGTGGATGGTGAACCTGGATGGTTTACCCTGGATTAGACTAGGGCAGATATCTCACTGCCGAAACCCTGTTAGCTGAAGACGTCGTCTTCAACCCCAACTGTTGTTGCCGCACACTATGCTGCTACTCAAGAGCTCCAAAATCATATAACAATAAAAAAGTGAAGTCTCCATTCACTTTATCTTCCTTTTATAACTTTCAATTGTGAAAACCCTAATTTTTGACCTAATTAGGTCACTTTAACTTTTAATTTGCAGTTGACTTGCATGCATGCGCATGGAGACTTAATCGGGTGCATGCATCATTAAATAATGCTTAGATGCCATGCATGTTGGTGGCCTTTGGCTCTGATGGCCCTCTTCGACCCAATGGTGATATAATATTGATGCCCTAGATTTTCTGTAGATGGTATCAATATTCAGTTGATTCCCTAACTGTCAGTACCCGCTCGAACCTATGGGAATAAGACAGGTTAACAAGTGTTCTCAGGGTGGTTTAGTTGGAAGGGGACATTACAGTCCTCCCCTCTCGAATTTGCTTGTCCTCAAGCAATCTCCAAGCAATATACCGAATCATTTGTCCCTGTCTCTTCTTGTCCATTTTTATCAACCAGTTTTTTCTGTTGCTGGGTGGCCCTTCTTTTCCTTCGAATTGGTGTTTCTTTTCACCCCTGCTCTGTATTCCCTCCTTGTATCTTCTGGGATACCTATGAGGATTGAACATGCTAGTTTTGGCTCCTTGTCCAAATCCCCTAGGACTCTTCTACCTTTGTCTGGACGTCTACCCAGAAAGCCCTTCAAACACCATTGTTCCTTCCTTGACTTCTTATGTGTTGGATCTGGCCATTTCCTTGTGCGAGTCTTGTCCTCATGCCTGAATATGGTGGTCATCCCCTTTGCTGTGGCTAACCCTGAAGCTTCATTGGGCATTCCCCTTAGGACTACCCTCTTCCCATCTAGTGCCAGGAACTCCATCTCTAATGTTTGGTAGTTGTTTGAGTATTTCCCAATTGAGTACAGCCATTGTACTCCCAAAACAATGCTCGTCTCTGGCACATCTACCACATAAAAGTCATCCACCAATGTATAATTCCCAAGTTGCACCTGTAACTGAGGTATCCTCTGTGTGCATTTCATCCTGTGATTGCCAGCCATGACAACGGTAAAGCCCTCAAAGTCCTCAGTGGGAAATCTTTTCCTTTCTACCCAAGAGGCATCTATAAAGTTGTGGGTGGCCCCACCATCAATCAAAGCAATGGCACGCTGACCCTGGATACTTCCCCTAATCCTGACAGTATGGAAGGTGGGGACTCTTGTGAGGGTAGCAATAGTGGCTCTCTGTGGCAATTGTTTCAATTCTGTACTGTGTAGTTGTCCATCCGCTTTCTGCTTTGACTGTTTCTGCTTTGACTCATCTTCCTCACTACTATTTGGAAGTACCTCAATGAGGTGTACTTTCCCTTTACCCATACATCTATGGCCTGGTATCCAAGGTTCTTTGCAAGCAAAACGTAAGTTCTTCCTTCTCAAGTCTCGTCGTGTGTCCTCGTTCAACCATTCCCTCCGTGGGATTATCCTTTCCCTATTTTCTGGAAGATGGGTAGGTTTTTCCTTGTTTTCCGAGAGACTAATAGTTTTTTGTGGCTGCTTGTTCTTTGGTACAGAATCTTGTAGGTCCAGAGTCCTATTGATAGCATCTTGCAAAGTAATTGGCCTGTAGGCCTTCACCCATCCGCGGAGTGGCTCGGATAGTGTCTCCGTAAATAGCATAATCAATCGACTCTCTGATATGTCAGATACCATAACTGAAACTCTCTGGAATTCGAATATAAATGTCTCGGCACTGCCTGTCTGCTTGAGCTGTGCAAGATTCCTAAAATGAATCTCTGGGTCCTTCTTATCAAAGCGCTCCATGAGCCTTTGAGTAAAGTCACTGTAGAAAGTAATAGTGTTGTGACCCAATGTCACCAGTCCGTGGTACCACCACTCATGTGCTTCCCCGTCTAAATGTAAAGTAGCCAACTTGATTGCATCTGTCTTTGTCATGGGGTTAAGTTGGAAGTAGGTGTCTAACTTTTGTACCCAAATCCTGGCTGAACAACTGGATGTCCCATCAAAGTTGGGTATAGTCAGTCTCTCCAATGTGTGTTGCAACTCAAAATTCTTATTGAATGCTCTATTGAATCCTCTTGGCCTGTTCCTGCTTTTCATGTTGCAAAAATCTGAGAAAGTCATGGTTGAATGGAATTCATCTCCTAAGTCCTTGTATTCCTGCAAATAAACCCCAAAGGGTTGGCTAGGCTCTACCTGCATGACTGGACCTCCTACTGCATCTTTGCCAAGAAGTGAGGCATAGTAGGCCTGTTGGAAGGTCTGGTATATATGTGTGGTGTATTATGTATATTGGTGTATGCAACCTTCCCACTGTTGCTTGTAGACCCTCTATCTACTAGTGAAGGAGGTGTACTGCTATTTCTTGGTTTTGGTTTCATCGATAATCTGTTGATTGCATTAAGTACGTCTTTTTTCCCTTTGGCTAAGTCTTGCAATGCAGATACTAAGTTGTGAAACTCCATCCTGTCCTCATCTTCCCCCGTTCCTTTTCCCCTGTCAAAGTGTATACCTGTTGGGTCCATATCTGAGTTGGTATCTTCTAGTTGGATATCCTCAAATTCCTCTGTGTACCTACTCCTTCTTTTCCTATAGGTTACAAAAGTTTCCTCTTCTGTATTCATCTACTTCTCATTTCTTAAGCCCACAGCTGGCCAAGATGATAGCTTTGATACCACTGTAATATCCCAAATACTGATATTTTCTGATTCTATGCAAAGTTACTAAAATAGCCAGGCATGCAAAATGTCCCTATTTTATAGTTGGAATTAGGGTTAGGGTTTGTAGGATAGAATGTAACACTTACCACTGATAAGCTGGCTGAAACTCTCTTGAGATAATATGCATGCATCAAGAGCCGATCCGGAGATGAACTGGTACTTTCTATCTGCGGTGATACCCCAGCATCACATACCCAAGATCAGCTTAGGGTGATGTTTTCAGTGAAGGAGGTACCCGTTGAAGCTGAGAATATGCAGGAGTGGTAGTCTTCTAGTGCCAGAGAGGATGCCTGACACATGCAGAAGTTTTGAGGTCTCTAGGCAGGCTAGCGAATTGATTTGGATGTTTAACTGCTCACGCTCCTTGATCCCAAAACTGCTGATAACTGCTCCAGATGAGCAAGACCGGATCTGATAATCACCGGGTACTGGAGTATGATACCAATGATGAGAATGGTGCCTTGGTTCTGAAGGTAAACTGAGATCTGAGGACCCAGCGAATGATTTGGGATTTTCCAGCTAAAAACCCCCTTACGGCTACACACGTGCCCCTACAAACAATCTCTGATGGATACTGGATAACTGTAAAGGAATGAATAAATTGAAGAGCGGATGGTGAACCTGGATGGTTTACCCTGGATGAGACTAGGGCAGATATCTCACTGTCGAAACCCCGTTAGCTGAAGACGTCGTCTTCAACCCCAACTGTTGTGCCCGCATGCAATGCTGCTACTCAAGAGCTCCAAAATCATATAATAATCAAAAAGTGAAATCTCCATTCACTTTATCTTCCTTTTATAACTTTCAACTGTGATAACCCTATTTTTTTACCTAATTAGGTCACTTTAACTTCTAATTTGCAGTTGACTTGTATGCATGCGCATGGAGACTTAATCAAGTGCATGCATCTTTAAATAATGCTTAGATGTCATGCATGTCAGTGGCCTTTGGCTCCGGTGGCCCTCTTTGACCCAATGGTGATATAATATTGATGCCCTAGATTTTCTGTAGATGGCATCAGTCTTCAGTTGATTCCCTAACTGTCAGTACCCGCTCAAACCTATGGGAATAAGATAGGTTAACGGGTGTTCTCAGGGTGGTTTAGTTGGAAGGGGACATTACATCTCATGACACTTGTCTTCGTCTTCATGCTCCAATTCTTTCCCCAATTTGAATGATTGCTCTAACTCCCAAGTTCGACCTCTTGGTGGCTATTTTTAGCCCTGACATGTCAGATTTGTCATATGTCAGCAATCGGGTCTGAATTTGTCATACTTGTCATAGAATCTTCCATCATTTGTTGTCATAGAGTGCATAGAATCTCCTTCCAAGTGGCACACCTTGTCTTCTAGTCTCTTCCTCTTCCATGGGAGTTACCCTCATTTACCAATTTGACTTCCTTGGCTCATTATATGATATTTGACACCACATTACCATCCAATAATGTTACATTACCCATGTTTTCGAATTTGGATGAATATCATGCCAAGTGTGCGGGGAATCTAGTCACCCAAAGGCTTCACAAGCTTCCAAGTGTCTTCATGAATCCATGCCACTTTATTTTCTTAGCATTTATCATTTATGTGACCCATTTAAATGTGAATATGGTAGATTAAATTCCTTTTGGGTCCCATAGCCCCTTATTACAAAATTTATGTCTCCATCTCAACCTAGGGAACTAGTAGGTTGGTGAAACAAATTTGCAAATAGTCTTATTTGGAATTTATTTAATTGGGGACATGACACATTGACAACAATGTAGCAATGATGCATTTCTCTCTAGTGATCACACATGCAACAACAATGCAAGAACTAGACAAGGGGGAAAAACTAGAGCAAAATTTTGAAGTTGCATATCCAAATGCAAATAAGAGGAAGCCCGATTAATTCTATGATGTTTGACCACCATTGAAGAAGCAAAGAAACCCTAGAATGAAGAGCACACAAAGTTCATAAGCAAAGATAATTTTTCTGAATTCTTCTATATTTTGACCAGAGAGTCCAAGAATTCCTTGATTGCAAACTAAATATGCACAAAAAAGCCTTAGTCACAGATGTATTTTATTGTGAAATTTATGTTCTCTAAAGATATATAGAGTCTAGACTAAGAATAATTGCCCAATTTATTGCAAGAGCACAACAAAAACCCTAGACATACAAAGCTATAAAATAGAGAAATATTTATTTTGAGAAGATTTTTTGGGTTTCATTTTGTGAAAGGAAAAATAGAAAGGTATTAGATACTGTTGCCCACCTATTTCGACTAGGTGGCAACCTCATGTACATTGAAGATGTACATTCTCTGCAGTTTGTACCATGGAAAAATTCTAGGGATTTTTCACTCAGCAGGGCAATTATGCCCCTTTTGTACACAAAATGTCCGCTCCCCTGCGTGGGATAATTAATGTAACTTTATATGCCAGCATGGGTCATTTCTCTAATGATGTCACCATGGACTTTATTATCAGGGAAGTCCTCTTCACCGAGTGTTTTTTTCCCCTTCCAGTTAATCTTGTTATCTATCAATTTTAATTGGTTGGGTTTTTCACTCACAAATCCTCCAAAGTGGCAAATTGACGTTTTGATAATCAAGCCCATGAGGTGGCTAAGGTTTCAAGTTGTTGTCCATGACCATGCTAGCCATATCTTGTAGTCTTGTGGAATTTCGTTAGGATTTTAATTTTAATTTTTTATTTTTCCTAATTAATTAACTTTACCATTTGGTGGTTAATTAATTAAGTTTCGATGTAATAATGTAATTTCTTGAACCTTGGCATTTTGTAATAGGGGCTATGAATGCAAATGAAAAGCTATGACACCCCCTAAGCCATTGGTTCAAGTCTCATGTCATTCTGGCAAGGGGTTAGGAAGTTAGACCAACTTTGGTTAAGACAAGGTATTTTTTCCTAGGAAATTAATTTAATTTTCAAGGGTGAAAAATCAAATTATTTGATTTTGAAGGAAAAAATTAAATAAGGCCATGGTAATTAAGTTTGGAAGGTGGCTAAGCATAGCCAAAATTTCATTTAATAGACTCCCCATGGTCAAAATAAATGTCTGAAGATCTTCTAAGTGGGGCATCCCTCTTGTCTTAATAAAAGATAAAAAATAAAAATTAAAGATAAAATAAAAAATTAAAGATCAAAAATAAAAAAATTAAACAATAAAATATTAAATAGAAAATAAAAAATAAAAAATATTAAATAGAAAATAAAAAATAAAAAATAAAAAATATAAGATTAAAACTTGAAAATAAAATTAAGAGAATAAAAAATAAAAGGATAAAAATAAAAAATAAAAGATAAAAAAAGATTTAAAATAAAAGAATAAAAAGATAGAAATTTTAAAAATAAAAGATAAAAAAGATTTAAAATAAAAGATAAAAATAAAAGAATAAAAAGATAGAAATTTTAAAAATAAAAGATTAAATAAAATATAAAAAGTAAAAGATAAAAAATAAAAACAATAAAAATTAAAATTTGAGTCAAAAGGGGGCCCCACTTGAGTCATGGAAACCCTAGATCTAAGGGTTAAGCTTTATTGTGACATGGATCTATCTTTTTGACCATTGATTTGAAAAGGCACCCTTGCTTATGATTGGTGGATGGTTTGCAAAGTCAACAAACCTAGATCTAGTGGTGGAGATCTAATCTAGATCTAGATCTAATCTTGGCCATTGATTTTCAAGGGGTTGGGGTTGCTCCTCAACTATATAATGAGGGTTTCACTCCCTCATTTGGGGGGGATCTCTCATGCTATTGTTATGCTGCAAAAATATTGCCTCTCCTCTCTTCTCTTCTTCAACATTTTGCCCTAGTTATTTTGCTCAAGCCCTAGAGGCTTTTTGTACTCAAATCTTGCCCTAGTTGGGCCATAATCAAGGAAATTCTTTGGAGGAACATTGTGCTATTGTTCTACATTCTTCATGGTCCATTGTTGAGGTAACTTGTATGTTGTATTTGGTTTTGCATATTTGTATTAGTCTAGTTAGCTCTCCACAAAGTATTTTGTGGAGAGATTAGAGAGTAGAAGTATTTTTACCCTCTTTTGTGAATTGTTTAACAAGTTTCTTCAAAGTATTTTGTAGAGATTGTTAGATATTCATCACTAGGCTTACATTTTCTTGCAGATCTAATATTTGTTTACAGGTTTTCTAAGCCAAGGACATCTCTCCAAGGGTTTCATCTTCAAATCTGCATTTTCGTCCATCTCTCTTTCTCTCTCCTAAAACTAGGTTTTATTCATTGTATAGTGAATAAAACCCTTTTTTTAGGGCCTTCTTTCATTATAGATTAGTATAGAATTATAAATCTGCTGTTCATATATCATTTAGAGGCCAAAAAATTCATTTTTTGGCCACTAAAACTTCATTTTTTCCAAAATTTCAAGTTCATATTTTTTAATAATTTTTCTGGGTTTTATACTAATCTGTGCTAACTTTCTGTTTTAGTGTTTCTGCAGTAAATTCCAGTAAGTAAAGTTGCTGGTTTGTTGCAGGTTTATGCACAGAAGAGGGGGTTATGCTGCTCAAAATTGCCTAGAAAAGCCCTAGAAAAGTTTTGGTCCCAAAGAGGCCAAAAAACCTCAATTTTTCCTCTCTTTTCTACAAGATTATAAACCCCAAAGAGAACTTCTCTTTGGGGTATTCTCTAAAGCTTTGAAAGCTGTTGTAAATCTGTATATGAGTAGTGTAGAAATAGCCTAGAACACTAGTTGCTTAGATTTATTTTTTATGCAAGTTTTATTTATGTTTACCCACCTTCCCTTAAGGGATTGAAGTGAGGTTAGGTTAATCATTTTTATTTCTGTTTACCCACCATCTCTGTTACAGAGATTGTTGTGTGGTTAGGATATTGTTTTAGCTAATTGCATTTTCCTTTCAAGTTTTTATTCAAAGTAATTAAATCTAATTTTTATTTCTGTCAAATGAGTAACCATACAACCCACTGATCCGGTGTATCCTCTGTCCCAACTTGTCATCTCCCTTTAGGGACTTCAAGTTAGGTATGAAAAGCAGGAGAGGTGGGGGCTTAGCTTAATTAGAACAACTTCTTTTTCTGCTACAAACCTTCACACTTTGCTTTTTCAGTCCAAGATCAAGTACCAGCATCTCCCATAAGGGATACCGCTTGGTTGATCTTGTTGATAGTATAAAATTAACCTTGCATGCTAATCACTAAGATTAAAATTTACCCCTAAAATAAACCAACAACTTCACTAGCCTCTGTTCCTCTACTTGGTCATCGCCCTTCGGGGTCTTCCGAGATACGACAGAGAGTAGTGAGGTTCTAGTAATAGGCATCCACTACATGATGCTTTCCGCCAACTAAAAACGGTGACCTTGGAAGCCACGGGGGGTGAGAGACGAGGGGGTCTCACGGCGAGTATGTCCTCCCTTGTTGGGCGCCAGGGCATTTGGGGGTGACCTACGAGCTACGGGTGGGCTTTGTTCCCACTTTGTTGAGCACAGTAGCACTTCTTCTTTGGCTTAAAGGGATATGTGGTAGGGGAAGTTACACCACTGGTTTGAAAAATAAAACTACAAGAAGAAAAACCTTAATAAAATCTACCTAAAATAAACCAGATACATTGCAAAACCAGTTCTATAACATATTCACTCCAATATTGCACTTGTTTCCTTTCAGTTGTTGTTTCACCTGCAAAGCAAACCTAATAATTTTCTAACTTGTGGATATTAATCAACTGGTTTACATTTTTCTGCTATTTATCTGAGCATTGTCATCATCAAGTTTTTTCATTTATCTTGATAATATTGTTCATAGTTTGTTCTCATCTCATTGTTAGATAACTTAACATGTGGGATAATTAACCTAGACCGCATCCATTGAAAGTTGCATTCTCTGACTCCATTACTTAGGCACTGGTTATATTAAAAGGATTGACTGTCATTGAAATATTGCATCTTGCATTGGTTTGACTGTCATCTCTCAAAACCTTAGCCTCACACCTTAATAAGATCCATTTAATTTGTAATTAATTAATAAATCAGGGACTTAGTCTTTCGTAGGGACTTCCCCCCTGGTTATATTAAAAGGATTGACTGTCATTGAAATATTGCATCTTGCATTGGTTTGACTGTCATCTCTCAAAACCTTAGCCTCACACCTTAATAAGATCCATTTAATTTGTAATTAATTAATAAATCAGGGACTTAGTCTTTCGTAGGGACTTCCCCCCTTGGCTCTGTTGGGATCTTGCCTAAACGGAGGAGTTGTGGACTGTGGTGACATTGGTCCCCAGCTCTCGCTTGCCCCCAAGGACACACATAGCAGGTTGTGATTTTCCTGTTCCTTAAAGTGTGAATTAGGCAGCAACAGATACCATGGCCACAAACAAGACAAAATAAACTATTGGTCTATCCCCTTTAGTGTGTGAAACATAAATGGAAATTGTGATATGGGCATATGCATTGATACCATGATTGACTTTTGAATATTTTGAAGATTCTAATGAAGAGGATGATGATGAATTTTGTTAAGTACTCGTTTTAATCCATAGATTCACAACTTAAATTCCAAATAAAGGGAACTTTGTATGGTTGCTTGATTAATTGATTCTCTAGGGAAGTTCAATTGTATTCTACCTTTGTAGCAAAAAGAAGGTGACGGTTGTCTAGGGGAATCAGCTGGACATCTACCTTCGAAGAAACAATGATGCAAATCAGATTGAGTGTTGCATTATTGAAAACTGAACAAGGATGTCCTTCAAATTTTGTAATCCTTCTTTAGTTATTGAGTCAAGTTGTTATGGATTTTGTGTTGGGGGGATTAAAAACACTTTATTTCGTGTTGAGGTGTTAGAGTAAGTAACAATACTCAATGATATAGGAGTTCTTTTTTATAATGTCTAATGTAATGGCAACTTAAATGACACCAAGTCATTAATTAGGTGGGAAGTTAGTTTAGTTAGGTGGTTCAGTTACCTGATTGTAAATAAAAAGGGATGAACTCCATTATATCAATTGACTCAATGATAATAGAATGATATCTTTTGTGTGAGTCGATTTCTAACTTATCATTTGTCCTTCTTGTTTGTTCAAAATTGAACAAGAAGGGTGTTGATTAACCATGGTAGGATGCAGGATGGACTCAATGATTGGACCAAAGTAAGGGTTTGTAGATTATTGGGATTTCAATCCTCATAGGTTGCACATTTGATGGCTAAAATGGAAAGGGCCTTGGCTGGGGGTCTACTGAGTAAATCAATCACTTTTTTTTTTTACTTTTTTTGTAAGCTAGTACCCACAGAGTTTCAAACCATTGACCTTACACAAGGAGTAGATCAACCACTTTATTTGAGCTACCCTTCTAATATTAAATGACCAAATCAACCTGTTCCATTTTGGAAGGCCATTTTAAATGTCTTTTCTTTTGAATTTTAGATTGTGAATGCAAAAACTAAAGAGGTCAATGATTAGCGTGTAAAATCATTTTCTTACGAAAAGGATGTAGTGCCACAATTGCTTGAGTGCTTAGACTAATGCATAAAACTCCTTGTCATAAGTGTTCTAGTTGAGCTTGGCCTAAGATAAGTTCTCTAAACACTGCAAGACAGAAAGAACAAGCACTAGTGTAGAGCAAGAGCATCTTTAAACCTTTAGAATGTGAATTTTACTTCGTGATTCTAACGAAGAGACTTTTGATTACTGTCCATTGGGTGAGCAATGTGGAAGTAATGGCAGATGAATTTCTCAACAAATCCATGCCTCCCACGAATCTCTTCTGGTTAGTAATGGTGGTAGGAGTGGGCTAGTCTTTCAAAACTTGAACTTTGGCAGGATCTATGTGCATTGTGAACCACTATTGTGTTACTCAAGAAGCCCAGATATTGGATAGACGTCTATTTGGAGAAGGATTTCTTCATTTTGGCATCAACTTATGTTGGTGGATGAGATCCAAAATAATGTAGACATGTTGCAAATGATATGAGCAAGGCTTCCTGAAAGCCAAAATATCATCCAAGTAAAACACTACGAACTTTCCAAGATGTGGTCAGAAGATGTCGTTGATTAGTCTCATGAAAAGTGGTAGGTACAATAGTGTGGCCGAATGGCATCGAAGAGAGCAGACTTGGTCTTGAACGTTGTCTTTTGAATTTCGATGGGTTCCATATGCACTTGGTGATGCCCTGAAGCAAGGTTTAATTTTGTGACTATATATTATTTTGGTCTTAACTCTAATACACAGTTTGAACTAGATGTGAGTCTTTTTTTGGCGTGTTGTAGTGACATTGGAGTCTTCGACGAACAGTTTGAAGAGACGCGACTAGTTGACACCCCAAATGAAATATTAGAGGGGTAATGTGAGAATCCTTTCTTGATAGCCCCCAATGAGAAGTGTGGACTATGGTAGATACTAGATTCGCTCCCTTTTGGTAAATGCTTTATACACACAGACTTTTCCTTCAATCAAATGCATTCATGGGGTGTAGTAATTATACAAAGGTGTTTTTTATGGCTGATTATGTACCGGTATTGATGATATTGGATGCTACACTTGATATTCATGTTAAAGTTACAGCATCATGAGTCATTCTCCAAGCCAATCTTGTGCACTAGGATTGGGCCTCATGTGTTGAGGTAATAGATAGTCTGAGTTAGACTCAGGACCTTGGAGTAAAACTCTTGGGTTGGACTCAAAAATGACAATGCCTTCCGTGTAAAAGGTTAATCCTCATGTGTTGAGGTGAATGCTTTGATATGTCAAAGTGATGATGCTGTACAGTCTTGGGACAAGGCTAAGGACTTGTGTGTCAAGTCGGATACTCGTGTGTTGAGGTGGACCTCCAGTATAGAGGTAATGCTTTGCTAGTTGAAGCATGTTGAAGTGTGACATTCTACTAACCGTGATCTAGCTATTAATTACTTTAGCATAAGGTCACTTGGCAGGAATAGTAGAATGATATGACCACATCAATGGACAAATCTCCTTAGTATAATTGTTATGATAGATGAATAATGTGATAGATAAAAGTGGGCACATATGGATCATGCAGACAAGATAGAGAGATAAGAGATAGCATGCATAGAGAAATAGAGAATTTGAATTGCACATGTTATTTACTTAAGTTAATGTGAAGAGAACTAAGTTTGTTAACTCAAGTGCTGTTAACAAAGAGTACTTAAGCTAATTAAGGAGAACTCAAATTGATTACTTCAGTGAATCAATCAGCATGATCTCAGTTAAAAAAATTAACTGAGTATTAATCAGCATGATTTCAGTTAAAGGAATTAACTAAAGTAGTAATAAAATAAAACATAAAAGATCTAGTTAACTAAAGTGGGTTTGCATGGCAATACTTTAGTTAAACTAAAAGACGACACTTTAGTTAAAAGACAACACTTAAGTTAGCTATCTAAATAAATGATTTAGCCTCCAGTTAATGTTTGAGTTCAATCTAAAGACAGTTAATAAAGAGATGCACCTTGGTTGAGTCATAAATCCATTCCGATGATCCAGTTTACTAGCATCCAAGGTAAAAGGGCAAATCAGTGTGCAGGGTTTGCCTACCAGTGCAAATTGGTGTGCAAGGTTTGCTCTTCAATGTTGAAAGGGAAAATGGTTGAGAGGACAGAGTTCACTAGTGCAAATAGTGCGAATTGACTTGTATGTTGGGCATACTGCTGAGAACCTCCTTCCATCTCTATTCTCTCTTGCTCCGTGATAACACCTAGGGTGTTGATTCTCTCTTATCTTGCACATAGAGTGCCGAAAGAATATGTTATTGTAAAAGACATTCTCTGCTATCTATCAGTATTACACTTTGGAGATTTGCTGGGGTTTTTCATCCTCATTGTTTTTGAGGGTTTTCCCCAGGGTACATCCTGTGTTATGTGTGAATGATTAGGCGTATGAATGGTTCATTGATTTCAAGTGATCAGTATTTCAGCAATTAAAGATTAAATATCAAAGCTCAACATATTTCAACAAAAAATTCAACAACTCATGTATGGATTTTATAAATCCTAGATAGTTCCCAGTATTTGTCATTAATCTGAGCTTACTCTAGCTGTTTCACAACGAATAACCTAGATGATTTGATGGCTTATACTGTAACTATTTTAACGTGGCCCAAAAGTTGCCTTATAACACTTCAATTGTCCACGATTCTATGCTGCAGTGCAGCAAGACTTGGGCGGTGTTGAATCTTTCAAAGTTTTCGATAATTCCCTTCGCAGATTTGTAGTATGTTTTAGCTGCAAAAACTTTAATGCTCTTCGGAAAATAATAATGGTGGCTTCAAATAAAACGATAATGTTTGTGCAGGGGCTTCTGATTTGTGATATTTGGTTTTCTTCTCTTCGAATATGTAGTGGATAAAAAATGTTATCAAATACCAGACTGGTTATCTTCTCTTCAACTTCACAGCGAATTAAAGGTGCGTCTGAAGGCAAGATCAGGCGGCAAGGAAAGTGCCCTGGAAAGGGCTTTGTTACCAATGTAATGAGCGGTAATTCATTTAGTGGAGAATATCCATAATAAGAAGGATAGCAATGAGAAATTTATATAAATAATATAAATATAATTGATAAAGACTAAGTGATATGATGGATAATTACAATGATCCTTGTGACAGAATATTAAATGCATTGACTAGTCACAAAGTTGAAGGGTTGTCACACTTTTGCAACAGAGGCACCACAGATCTGCAATCCCTCTTGTCTCGATCACCAACCTAGCAAAGCTTTAATACCACATGTGGCATGCTTGTAAGCAATTAGGTACACAACCAATATGGATTAATGGTAACCTAACAAAAACCAACAAAATAGTAGAAGCAACATAGAGATGTGCACCTAAATAGGATGGTGAATAAGCTAAAGCTTCTATAAGATCCCTTTGTATATACAATTTCAGCTCTCTTGTGACTTTTGTTTAACCTAAGACGTATTTTTCAAAGAAAAAAAGGTTGGGAACACTAGTACACCCAAAACGGATTTGATTTTGCACCTGCAAACCCTAAAATGGTTTTAG
This sequence comes from Pseudotsuga menziesii, assembly GCA_001517045.1. Classification (NCBI taxonomy): domain Eukaryota; kingdom Viridiplantae; phylum Streptophyta; class Pinopsida; order Pinales; family Pinaceae; genus Pseudotsuga; species Pseudotsuga menziesii. Next base: position 644,744 of record LPNX010246415.1, read on the forward strand.
GGAGAACTTCTCCAAATAGATAAAATTGAACTTATTGATAGAAGATATCTAATGATTACAAAATGGGGGAACTATCCCCTATTTTTCCCAAGTGGGGATTGTCATTCTAGATTCCTAACTGACTAGATACAATGTATCATATTATTTGGGTGGCCACACTACATTGTAGTTGAGTCCTTGTTTAACCTAATAATCTGGTTTAGGCCTTATTTTCCATAAATGGCCTTCTTAAAACTTGCATTCATAAGGCCTAGAACTATCAGTTTATAATGATATGGGCCTGTATGCAAAATCACCCATGTACATAGATTTTATGATGAAATAGACAACATTTTTAGTCAGTTATTGAAGTCTAGTTTTATTCTAGGCTGGGATGTTTTATACCCATTTGACTACTTTAGAAGAAGCACTAAACACTTCTTATTTTGCTACTTTTGCTGACTGTACTCAAGCCCATTGACCTTTCTTTGGTGAAGATTGAACATTAATATGATATAATTTGACTCCAAAGATAAACTACTTGGTAAATTCTTATGGCGATCCTTATCCAATTTCATGTATTCTATTCAGATTATTTGAAATGGATAAGATAAGATAAGATATCTTTATTAATGTCCAACGAATGACCACAAAAGTAGGCCAGTGGGACTAAAAGGTACATCCAGTGTGAAGCACAGTGTGGGAGTACAAAAGCATCTCCTAAATAATGTTGAAAGCAAGATAGAGAAAACTAAAGGAAAAAAAATACAACCTAGATAAGTGTCTAACTAAGCTAATCACTAGGTCTAGCGAACACCAAAATATGTATATAACAGTGCCACAGTTGCAGTGATACAAGGTGAGAATGTTTGATAATGGAATTGCACATGTTATTGCTAGTAGAGACACACAGAGAGGTGAAAACAATGATGCCAAGGCCTCTTGGGTCTAATGACAGAGGGCGAGGGGGGTGATTGGGGCACTAGCTCACTATTGGAGTCCTCGGGCACCATATTGGGATCCAGTTGTAAAATTTTGGGGGAGAGGAGCAAGGGAGCTAGGGTTGGGAGGTAATACGCTGGGTAGGTGGCACCCTACTATGGATCTGTCTGGAGTTGATCTATCTATGCATGTAAGGATATGTGGTTGGATGTTTGGTCCAACTCCTCCAAAGTGATCTCAAGATATCGGTCGATCTCGTGAGCAGGGAGGCTGAGGGGAGACATGAGGTCTCACCACTCTATGGTCTGAAGTACTAGAGAGCTTTTCTTGTCTCTTGTTACCTCGATCTAACGGAGCAACATGAAAGTATGAGGTGATCCTCTTGATAGTCCCATGGTAGGGTGGGGCCTACAAGAATCAAGATCTATGGCAAAATATCTCCCTAATGAAAAGCGCTAGGAATCTCAGATCTCAATATCAGAAGAAAGTGGAGAGGGAACTCCCCAAGTCCCTATAGAGGCAATGATATCGTCCTCTAATATCATAGTAGAAAGGGCACCTGAAAATGAGGTGCACCTCTGTCTCCAGCTCCTGTAAGTGGCACATCTAGCATATCCTATTTGGTCAGGCAATATGGTGATTGGTCTCTGCTCGGAGTTTGTGACAACCAACCAAGAGCTAGCCCAAAGGGATCCTAAGTGAGTGCATCTAGTATTGATATGTGTATGGGAGGCAAATGATAATGCCATCCTACAACTCTAAGAAGTGCTCTAGGTAGAATGACATCTTTGATGAGAACCTTTGAGAATGAAGAACCCTAGACCCAACAGTCATGATTGAGAGCAAATACTAGCCACATGAACTTGAAATGCTTCTGACATAGAAGTTTCTCACATTAATACGGTCTAATCCAAAGATGGTCCCTTGGAAGCAACAAATTTTGATTTTGCAGACTTTACTTTGGACTCTGGAGCATCAAGAAAAGTCCAGGTACTTCGGGTGTAGGGCCATTTTTTTGAGTCAGTTGGTCTTTCTTCTCTATCATTAATGTGGTGGTTTGGCTATGATCCAACAATGACTCAAAATCTAGTGTTGTGCTTGGAAGCCTCATAGAGGAGTGTCTGTAAGGTACTTGTATAAAGGGTTTAAAGATGCTAATGGAAGATATCAGAGAAATTTTAGTCATTGATGGCGGTATACAAACACTAGCAAAGGAGTCAATTCTGTTGATGGTCTTCTTCACTGAAGTTGATATTGTGCATATTTTTAGGGATAAAGCAGATGTGAATGCAATGGATGCTATTTACTTGAGGCCAATAGAACTAGTAGTGCATGAGGATGAATACGGTATTTGCCCATAGGAATTCTTCTTCCAACATAATGTTTGGTTATGGTTGTGTAAGTGAGAGGACATTAATGGTAAAAGCTTAAGCGGATTCATGTAAGTGAGAGGATGTTAATAGTAAAAACTTACGTAGATTTGTGTATACTGAGTAACTGATTGGTGCCAGTTTTGTGCGGCAGGATAGCTTTGTAGCAGGCTCTGGAGTGATCTGAGTCTAAGCCTGGTTGAGCTTAAAGCCAAAAATTGATTTGTCTGTACTTCTATGAACCATTAATATGATTCACTTTTATTGAATCAAAAAGGTAGGATTTTGGTATCTACAAAATAATCAGACATAACGTGATTTATTAGAATGAATAGTACTTGAATGTGGCACTAGCTTTATAGACGATTCTCTTGGATGCTAGAAGTGACTGCTTTGAAACATAAACAATGCATTTTGTAATAAAAACCATTATGGAAAAGGTTCAAAAAATCACTGCATATTATGTACTTTATCAAAGCTGATATTTTATTGTATCGCCCTTTCAAGGTAATTCTGAAGTGATGTTGTGTGGCAGGATGCAGCTTCTTTATGCATATCTATATTGAAAGGAAAGTTCAGACGGCGTATCTTTATGGGTTGTGACAATTATCCTTTATCCAGGTGCACTGTTGAAATGAAATGTTCTTTGTAATACTTTTAAAAGAGATGATGAACAGTCTGGAGCTTTCTCTTTAATATAACTCAGACCCTACATGGAATGCTGGTACATGCAATAGGATATCTATACCCGTGGTCAAATCTAAAATATACTTGCTTCTTTGGTTTTATTTCCTGTTTTCTTTTCATTTTCAGGTTTTACTACTCTCAGCTATATTGGTTACTTATGGAGTAATGTCATTTGCTGTGCCCTGTTTTCATCTGTGTTTTTGAGGGATTTGAGCTTGAATTGGTAATGCTAAACATCACGCATTTATATGTTTCAGTGCTGCATTAGTAACTTTTCTTTCCCTGGAGTAAATTTTAGTCTTAAAGTACTTGATTGAGATATTAAGATAGAAGACTTTCTGTTGAATCACCTGTGATCCAGGTCTGGGGAAAATTCCAAAAGTTTGATCAGATAACTTCCTGTCAATTTATTGTAGACACATGTCCTATAGACTTATGTTGGCTCTGTTTTGGAGCTCTATAAACATATATCGACTCTATATTGGGGATATTTTGATGTCTCTGAGAACATGTCAAATGACAAATGAGCGTCACTGCTCAAGACAATGCCCCACTAGTCTCTATATCTAGCTATTGCACAAAGGAATAAGGACCAATCATGTGAATCCCACTATCTAAATCAAAATCATTTTCATTGTCCAGAATAATCAATGGGATGCCAAACAACCTGAGTTGTGCCTCATCAAGATCCTCCTCATCTTTTTGTGCAGTAGGTTACATTCATTTTATTTTTTATTTTGATTTTTTGTCTTTTTTTCCTCAAAATGATGGACTTTGGTCAAAAGGACACATGGGAACCTCTCATTCTTTGAAGGGGATGTTCCCTACTGCATCTCCTTGTGTCCCCCCTAAAAGGGGACATGGGAAACATCCCAGTTGGAGTACCCATGCCTTGGGAACACAGGGAGGGTGCCCCCTACCCTTGAGAACATGTCCTCATGTAACACTGGTATTGTTGGAATGTGTCGTTTTGTACAATAGGCCATTTTCAGGGGGGTGTAGGGTTGCTCGTGCTCTTTCTCATTCTTTGCATAGCTTTGTGGTTGTTCATGGTTTGATCCCTCTAATAGTTGTGTTTTGGTGATTCTCATACACATAGATTATTTGGATTTTGTTCGTTGGATGCTCCTAATGCCAGTTTTGATAGAACCACCTTTCAGGAGCTGTTGGATTCTTCCTTGTCAACCAAATGGGTATTAGCAAGGGATTTCAATATGGTGAAATTGTCAGGGGATGGGGAAGGTTGTTATGATATTGTCATATTGGGGGTTGAAAAACTAGTATGGAATAAATGTAAAGCTTTCGTTCAAATATTTGACCCTATTGGAGAAAGCAAAACCTTGACTACAAGGGTCGGTTCACTTGGTGTAACATGAGGTAGGTCAAAGACTATGTGCAGTGTAGGATAGATAGATCTTATGGTCCAAAGGTGTGGCTGCCATGTGGATGTTGTTGCCGCCTTACACACGCCTGGGGGGGAATGCAACAGAAATATTCAAGCTTCTTGGTGTGTCCTTGGGGGCAAGTCTCGAGTCAGGTCCTATCACCTGATCCTGGCTCCTTCGTTTAGGCCACTCCTAACGGAGCCAAGGGAGGTAGTCCCTTCAAAGAGTTACTAAGGCTCTTTTGATTTTAATGGTTTACGGATTAGGTGGTTTGTTAAGAGTTTATTGAATGAAAATACTGGAACAAGATAAATTGCAAAAATAAAGCTTAACTCAACAGCATAAAATAAATTAGCATACACAATATGAAATGACTTTGTTGTTCGCCGATTGCACACCAGCAACAGAAACTTTCTGAAAGTTGTCTCCTCACTTAGGAAAGTGGGAGAGGTGTGACCTTGGGGGCAAGCATAGAGCTAGGTACTGTCACCTACTCCTAGCTCCTTCGTTTAGGCTAACTCCTAACGAAGCCAAGGGGGGTAGTCCCTACAAAAGAGTTTCTATGGCTCTTAAGTTGTTAAAGTGTTTTAATGGTTACGGATGCAGATGGGTGTTGTTTAGGAGTTATTGTGATTTAAATATGTTTGTTTATTATGAATTTGACACATAAGACAAAGCAATCCACGTTGCTATCACGAGAATTAAAAGATAAACAATAATTCAAAACTTTATAAATATGCATTCACAGATAGAAATTTAAATATGCCAAAGACAAGTGATCCAGATGTAACAATCAAGCATAGATTAAAAGATCAGTGCCTTTATGGAGTCAGAGCTCTGCAATGCCTTAAGAAATAAATCCAAGTCCTGAAATAAAGCTAGTGGATGTTATGTTCTGCAAGTGCTCTCGGTATTTTTTAAATGTTTTAAATGATCTTGCTTATGGTGTCAGCGAAGGGTTTTCAAGAGTCGGGAAAATGTTCCAAGTTTAATCTGTTGAAGACATGACGGCCCATCCAGTATCCCAGGTTGGTATCGCGAAGATTGACCAGCTAGCTGAGAAGCTTAGACAGCGGGGAGTTTTGGCCCTTCTACTAAGAAGAACTTAGGAACTTTTCTACAATGCCGGTGCGTTGGTTATGGGTGTAAGTTTTATTATGTTTCTCTTATGCGAACTTAGCAAGTCCATTCACCGTTCTAAGTACGAGCCCAACCTGAAAGTCGGCAGAGCATACAAGGTGAAGGATGATCAACGAAGTTAATTAATAATGGGAAAGTGAGTTGCAAATTTTAATTAAGCAGATTAATTCAAACTCTCCGACAGAGAGCGCTCTTGACCTTGTCTTATGACAAAGGTTCAAGAGACTTAATTAAACTAAATGCCTAATGCAAGGGGAATGCAAACTAGCTATGCTCTCCGATAGAGAGTGCTCTTGACTTGGGTTATTGCAAGTTCAAGAGACTTCGTTAATTAATTGATTAAACTTAAGAAAAAAGCTAAACTATCCAAGAGTCTCTTTCAGGTTTTTTACGCCCTAATCGAGAAAGCATGGGGGTAATTAAACAAAAAACAATATTATATCAAAAGGTAAACAAAACCTTGCACTAGCTAAGTAAGGAAACTTTTTACTTTTTCTATTTTATGTAAGATGAATTAATCAGAAATAAACTATCTTTCCCTATTCTACTCTAAGCAAATTATTAAACAAATATGCAAGCATGAAAAAGGGACGATACAAGCTTCCCCCAAATGGGGGAAGAGGGGTGTGGGAGCCGTAATCCCACTCGTTCTTTATTAACTTTTTTACAATATTTTGATGTGTTTTGCCTCTTTTTGAATGAGCAAGGTGAGAAAGAGAAAGAAAGAAGAGGGAGGTGTTTTGGTCTTTTTCGCTTTTTGTTTGCTCCTTTGCTTGCTTATGGCCTTTGGGCTCTTTTTGACTTCCCTGAAAACAAGAGCTTTGAACACTAACTTGTTATATGTTAGTCCAAAATGAAACAAAACTAGATCTATAAACTAATTAAAAAAAACTAAACTTCTACAATGAAACCGGGGGAAAGCAAATAGAAGAAGCTACAAAAAGAAGAAGAAAAAAGGGAAAAAAGAGATCTAAAACAAGGGCAAAGAAGGGCTGCAAAAAGGGGTGAAGAAGGCTGCAAACTAAGGCCAAAAGAGGATTGCAAACAAGGCAAAAGAGGGCTGCAAATTACAAGGAGAAAGAGCAAAAGAGGGCAGTGAAAGAGGCAAAGAAAGAGGGTGCAAAAAAGAAGTGAAAGAAGGCTGCAAACTACAAGAGAGGACAGCCAACAAGGGTATGCGGTTTAATGAATGATAAGTCACTTAAGCCCAAACCTTGCCTAACCCAAAAATCAGGAAAAAAATTTTACTTCAAAGGATGAATAAAAGTAAGGAGAAAATGGTCAAACTTGTGGATATTTAAAAGACACTTGGATCTCGTATAGCATGCAATTACCGGAAATTTGTACTTGACTCCAAGAGAAGAAGATGTAGCTGAACTCGAACTTCTGCTTGGTTGGATGAAATGATCTGCAAAATAAAAACTCATAGACTTGCCAAACAAAGGATTAGATAATGTATTGTTCACAAATTGAAATAAAGAAGTAGCATGAAATATAGCTGAATAAAACAATGCTCTTTTTCAATTTCTAAAAGTAAATCAATAAACAGATAACTTGCAAACCACAAATAGTTGTTCTTATGTGCTTACAGAAGCCTTCTAAAGCATAGATTCATAATCTCAAATAGACAAAAAAGAGAAGAATTAAAACATCACCTCCTCATACATCAAGTGCAATCATCCACGATGTCACACCACATGAGCCTCCAAAGCCTTAATTTTATTCCAATGGTTGCATGAAAGCAACAAGCATTTACAAAGTCTCACCAGAGTTTCTCTACACAAAATATCCACCCCGATAGAGCTGAAAGAGCCTCTATTTATACAATGAATGAAGACCAAAATCCTAAAACCAAAAACCCAAACCTAACCGGCTCCGGCACATAACTGAGAGCCCAGACCTGAGAAAAAGTTGGTGTGAGTGAGGGGTGGCCTCCACCTAGGCAAGGCGCCCCCACTTGCAACCCTAAGCATCACGAATCAACCAACTGGAAGCCCACACATGTGAGGGCGCAACCATCAATGAGAGAGGGGCGTGAGCTCTGTATGGAGGTGTGAGCATGAAGTAATGTGTTAACTGATGATGATAGGTGCAAAAACCCTTAGGGTTGGCACCAAACACTACTTACATTTATTTCCCAGCTTCGTAATGATCACTAGACCAATCACAGCCTTCCAAATCACCAAATTCATGAGTTTAGCTGGAGATGACAAATCTGCTAACTGAATGTACCTTTAATGCTCTCTGAATGCTAACTGAAGCCAAGTTCTGTTAACTCCAATCATCATTAATGCCTGATGCCATGTCATTTAGCCTTTTATTTTATTCAATTTGGTTTATTTTGGAGAGTTTTTTATTTTCTCCAAAATATTTATTTTTAATATTTTCATCAATAATTTCTCCGTAAATGGCTTTTTTGAAAAATTATTAATTATGAGGTTGAATGAACTTCTGAAACTTGGATCCGGCTAGCTGGCTGATCATGAATGATTTTTGGCTTAAGGTTAGAGCCTTCAATCACTGAATTTGGGTTCCGAATGGCTAACTTATTATAAATTGAATTTTTCCATTTAAATTATGGAAAAATTTAATTAAAAACTTAGGGAAAATTAAAAAAATAAAAAATTTTGACGCGTCCGGTAATTTATTTTTTCAAATTTTTTCTGAGGGTCCTAGTGACTTAGGACATGATCATAGTCTATTCTAATAATGTCTAGTAGGTTTATATATACTCAGTTGGGCTCTAATAACCCCCCAAGGCCCAGAATTCAAAATCGGGCATTCCAGCTTTGGAGGAAACGAGATAAAACCTCGTTAATTATACTCAGCTATAGGCAAAGCATAATTGTCAAGAGCAAAAAAATTTCTGGAATACCTTAGTTGAAATTCTACATCTTAGGAGACCGAACCACTCAAAACACCCTACTAGCACATTTTATTACAAACCCCACGGGGCCATGGTCATAATTATTCAAAACAAAAACTGGCTAGGCATAAAGGCGGATCATCTGATACACTGGAAACAAACATTTATCATGTTTGTCAACTAGCAGCTCCTCAGCTAATCCAACTATGGTACAAAAAAGTTGGCAACATTTTGTTCCAACTGTGGGATGGGTACTCGCTTGATCTATTGATCAAAGAGAGTGCCTGAGAATCCAGGAATCTCTGGTACCTACATGTAAACAGAAGTGTCTTAGTCCCATGTATATGATAAAAAATATGCCATGATGAAATAACAGAAAAATATTTTTTGCTTTTTCAAATCAAAGTACATGAAATAAACTTTTTTCTTTTTCAAAATATAAATGAAATATGATACAAATGCTAATATACAGAAGTTAAGATACAACATTCTACATTGATATGATACATAAAATATGGTACAAAAATAAAGTACATAAAAAATACAACAAGGATGGGTTTAGAAAAGCCCTGGGATGACCCCTTGGTCATCTTGGAGGTTGTTTCGATAAAAGGGCTTCAAGTGTCGGCCATTCATGGGCAGGTTTAATGTTTCTCCATCCATGGTGTTAAGTAAAAAGGAATTTGTGCCAGCAGTGTCGCGGATGATAAACAGGCTTTTCCAAAGGCTATCAAATTTTCCATGCTTCCCAGGCTTCTCCCTTCTCTTATCCCATAAGAGAACGGTATCCCCTATTCAGAAAGATCTCGGCCTAGCTGACTTGTCAAAAGTGCCCTTCATGCTTTCTTGATGTCTGAGTGACTAATCAAGGGCAACTCTTCTAGATTCATCCAACTCTATGATCTGATTGATGCTCTGCTCCATTTCTGATTGTTCTGTGCCATATTCACTTAACATTCTGAAGATCGGAATCTACATGCTAACCAGAAGAGTGGCTGTGAGTCCATAAACTAACTCAAAAGGGGATTTCCCAGTTGAGTTCTTCTTGGTGATTCTATCTGCCCACAAAGCATACTTAATCTTGCTATCCCATGATCTTTTATTATCACCCACAGTTTTCTTAAGGATAGTCATTAGGTTTTTATTTGTGGACTCAGCCAGTCCATTGCCCTGTGGGTAATAATCAGATGATTGGGATAAGATAATGCCATATTTAAAACAAAGATCATTTACTTTTTCGGAACTGAAAGCCTTGGCATTATCGGTTGCTATTTTTAAGGGAGTTTTGAATCTGGGGATGATTCTTTCCTCGATGAAATCTATAACAACCTTCTCAGTGGCATTTTTAGTGGGTATGGCCTCTACCCACTTAGTGAAATAATCGGTTGCCGTAAGGATCCAACAAAAACCATTGCTAGAGTTATCCTTAAATTTGCCGATAAAATCAAGCCCCCATTGCTGAAAGGGGGCAAGGACCACAACAAGTGTAAGGGGAAGCGCAACCAACTTCTGCTTCCCAGTGAACAATTGACACTCCTGGCAACACTTGACATGCCTGTGAGCATCTGCAAAAATGGTGGGCCAATAATATCCAGCTCTCAAGATCTTGTGGGCAGTTGTATTTGCTGCATAATGGCCTCCACAAAATCTTGTTCGTTGATGCACCTAAGTATGATACCATCTGGGTTCCTCTAACCCAGACCCTCTTGGGTAAGGCAATACCTAGCAGTCTTAAGTCTTAAAGCCCTACGCTTGTGACCTTTGAGGTGATCTGGGAAAGTGAGATGGAGAAGGAAGAAAATGATATCGGAATACCAATGATTATCAAGCTCTTGAAGGGCAGGAGTCATGGCTGGCTGAGGGATATTATTTTCAGCAATCATTTCAATGGCTTCTTCATTTTTCTGAGTAAGCATTCTAGCAAGGCCCTGACCTTTGATCAACTTAGTAGGCTTTATTTCAAGGTCATACTCCTAGATCTTGGACACCCACGTGCCCCTTATTCCTAAGCAATCCTATTGAGACAGGATATCTTTCACTGCAATATGGGGAACAGATCCAATAACTTTAGAATACCCAATATAGGTCCTGAAATGTTTTAAGACTTAACCAAGGCATAAGCCTGCTTTTCCATGATGGCATACTTTAATTTAGAGTTCTGCAAGGCTCTACTCATGAGTGCTATAGGTTGCTCGAACCCTTCGAAGTTCTTTTGGAGCAACACATCGGCAATAGTGTCTTCTGAAGCAAAGGAAAAGATCATGAAATCTTTCGTGTAATCTGGGCTGACTAAGATTGGAGACCTGGTAATGGCATTCTTTATAGAACCAAAGGCTTCCCTTCCTTCACTAGTCCACACAAACTTGGCATTTTTCTTAAGTAAGGCTTACATAGGTTTCATTAATTCAGCCAAGTTAGGAATAAATCTTCTGATAAAATTTATATGACCATTGAAGGATTGGAAAGCTTTCACATTCTTAAGAAAGGAAATCTTTCTTATAGCCTCTACTCTTTCAGGGTCAATCTTGACACCGTCCTTATTGATGATGTGTCCTAAGAGTTTTCCCTCTTCTATGCCCTTAGCCGGATTCAAAGAAATGCCATACTTCCTACATCGCTCAAAAATCTGCCTGAGATGACCAACATGGCTGGATCTTTCTTTCGAAAATACAGTAAGATCATCTTGATAGATCTCAATGATTTTACCAATCAACTCCTTGAAAGCATAAGCCATGGCCCTTTGGAAAGTAGCTCCTGCATTTAAAAGGCCAAAAGGCATATAGAGATATTCAAAAGTGCCCCAAGGAGTTGTGAAAGTGGTTTTATGCCTATCCTCCTCTTGAATGACTACCTGATTATAGCCAGAAAAACCATCTAGCATCGACATCATGCTTGATCCAATGACTCGTTGGAGGAGGGTCTCCATGTTGGGGAGGGGGTAATTGTCCTTCTGACATGTTATGTTTAGATTTCTGAAATCTATACATATCCTTAAACTCCCGTTCTTTTTTCGAACTACTACCAAGTTAGAACACCACATTGAATGTCCTGTTGGAGCTATTATTCCTGTTGCTAACATTTTTTCTAACTCCTTTTTAATGATTGGTGCTAACTTAGGATTTATTTGCCTAAGTTTTTGTTTGAAAGGCTTGCCCTTTTGACACTCTGGTTTCAAGGGAATGGTATGTTGAAAGACATCTTCCCTATATGCTTTGAGTTCGTCATAAGTAATGGCAAATACATCCCTATACTCTTTGACCAAGTTTATAAGGTTGTTCCTTTCTTTTTCGGAAGTACCTTTTCCAATTTTTATTATTTTAGGTTCTGTTTCCGTCCCAATGTTGATTTCAATGCAATCCCCCGGTTTCATTTGCTCAACATTACTCTTTTTTCTGTCCTGTCTGTCAAAGATGTTTTCTAAGGCAACTAGACCACGTGGGACAGGATTATTAAACTGGTCGCCTTCTTCTCCATAGTATTCTTTATTTTCCTCTTGATCATTTACTTTAAAGTTCAGGAATTCATCGACATTATGAATAAATCTCAAAATTTGCTCATCATCTTTGAAGACCTGCCAATGTTCTACATTATCAGGAACAGAAGGTCTGAAGTTAATCTCTAAAGGACAATCCCCCTCTAACATCTCATCTGATGGCTGAAGAGTTGACGCTGAACTGCAAGTTTATCGGAGGCACTATTCTGATCTCTTGGGATTGCTTCTATATTAAGGGCATCAAAGAATTCCATTGTATCCCAGATTGCATTTCTATACCTTTTAAGTCTTTGACACTTACATGCAAACTGACCCTTAACTTGTTGGACAATTAAGTCAGAATCCCCTTTAATACTAAGCAACTTGATCCCGATGTCCTTGGCAATCTCAATGCCTAGTAGAAATGCCTCATACTCCGCCACATTGTTTGTTGCTTCAAATTCCAATCCGAAAGCAAAGTTGAAAACCTTACCCTCTGGTGAAATAATGACAACACCAGATGCCTTGCCTGTTCTAGACTAAGCACCATCAAAATTCATCCTCCATAATTCACTAAGTTTTTCAGTTTTTATTTCTTCTTGGAGGGGTTCCAAGAAGGTGGAGTTGATTTGATAGGTTCCATGTTCATCAGTGTGGTAAGCATACTCATTCAATGGTCTTTGAGGGTTTTCAACATGGTATCTTTTTTCCTTTTAAGAATACAACTTTACAAGTGAAAACTCCGATGCTGGTACGGTGGCATAGGTCCAATCCATTTGAATTGATCCTCCCAAAGTGGCACCCCATTTCCTAGGAAAGCAACATCCCCATTTGTCCGACACATCAATAACAAAGATGTCCATGGTGATTTGGATATCCGGATACTTAGCCAATCTAACTAACTGATTCTCAATCATCCCTTCAACTTTGACCGGTCTAGAGTCCATGGCACATACATTCTGGTATGGTCTTGTAGTTCTTAAGTCAAGCTGCTGCATGACTTTTTTGGTCATGATGCTGTACCTAGATCTCGAGTCTAACATACAATTGTGTAGAAGAAGATCACCCATTATCAATGATACATGAAAAGGGAGATGATCTTCTTTTCTTGGGTCCCTAGTATGTAGAACTATAGGTGGATCGGCAAAGACATTATTTGAAGTTCGCTCCACGGTATCGGAAAAAGTGACCTTCTTAGGGGTAAGGGGCTTTACAAGATTTGAAGGGCTTTCTTCAATTTGAGGATCAACATTACTTGGAGGATCTAGGATTTTCAAGAGTCTCTCTTTTTGGCCAAGGATTTTGCATAATTCAACGACTGGAACAGGAACTTTTGTATTTGCTAGCCAATTACCTAAGTCAAAACTTAAATCAACAATTTCTTTAGTTTCTACTTCTTTGGGAGGATTAGGAGCTGTTACCTTGGGAATATTATGTGCAGAAGACCCCTCTCTTGCTTTTCTTTGATAAGTTATTCCTTTGAAGTTTTGAGTGTTGTTGATCTGCTCAGCTAAAGTCATCTCTCCATTGTATTGAGTTAAGTTGTCAACTTTCTTTTCATAACAGTTGGCCTGTGGCCAATTTCCTATGGAGATGCTAGGGATGTCATCTATGTTGTTGATATAATTAGGCTCGCTTGTCAATGTACTAGGACCACAACCTTCAGGGTGACCATGCTCCTAAACATAGCATGCATAGTGGCAACCAGATTCCTCATGGAAATCTCTGCATGCTCTGCAAAATGGCTTATACTACTCAACCATGTTAGCATCCTCTAGCTAATGAGGAGGCCTCTGCTCATGGTTAGGAGGCTTTCTTTGCCAAGTTGGCTTGGTAGGAAAGGTTCTAGGAGCAGGCTGAGTTTGAGTTCTTTCCATTGTTATCACCCTATTCTGTATCTCCTTCAACTGCGCTAAGTGTTTCTGTTCTGCTTCCTCCATGTTTTCCTTCATTTCCCTTTTCATTTCAATCATCTGCTTTTCATAGGCATCCTTCATCGCTGATAAAGGATCCTTATCTTTAGGTTCATTAATTTTCAAAGGTGTTGAAAACCTTGAATAACCCGGGAGGTTGGATTCACCTGATGATTGCATGTTCAAGTCAATTTTAATTGCCATTTCCTGAGCTTGGACCAAGTTAGCAGGTTCCTTGTCTCTTATTTGGTATTGCATCTTGCCACTAAGTGCCTCAATGTAATAGACCAAAATGGTTGGTGCAGTTGGGATAGCTTTTGATAATTCAATGAATCTAGTATTGAACTCATCCATCGTTTTCGTATCCTTCTTTTTTATGTTGGTCAGGGATGCAAGTTGATGCCGAGGTTCTTTCTTTTCACTGAACTTATTGGTGAAAGAGGTCTTGAAAGCAGCTAGAGTATCAAAAGCATTGTCTGGTAAATTGTTATACCAGTCGTCGGCTTTTCCATCTAAAGATAGAGCAAATAACTTCATGTAGACATTATCATGTTGTCTTACAGGATCACTGACATAAGCATTGATGCATCTAGAAAAGTTTCTGAGGTGCATGGCGGAAGTTGTGGTATCAGTGCCGGTATACATCGGGAGTTTCTTGACAGCTTTTTCTGGAAGACGATGGGGTTGACGTGCTATCTGAGAAAAATTGAGTTGAGTAAAATACTGACCCATTATGTCGGAAACACTAGTGTTAATGTTTTCTTGAGAATTAGTTTCTAGAAATAAACTACGGATATCTGATACAGAGTGAGATTCGAGATCTTCAAGGATCCTACGAGAAGCAAGTTTATTTAGCCTCCTCCTATAAACCTTTTCAGGCTCAGGGATAAAACTAAATAAACATTCAGAATTTCTTCTGGTTGAATACCTTGGTAAAATTAAAGACAGTGGAGTCACCAGATAGATTTCAAGTCTAAGATCAACGAGGTGATTAAACTAAAAATCTATCAAAAAGGTAAAAACTAGGAAAAACTAAGGTCGTCCAGGAACAAAAAATTTGTCCTCAACAACGGCGCCAAAAGATGTTGTCCAACAATTGCACACCGGCAGCAGAAACTTTCCGAAAGTTGTCTCCTCACTTAGGAAAGTGGGAGAGGTGTGACCTTGGGGGCAAGCACAGAGCCAGGTACTATCACCTACTCTTAGTTCCTCCGTTTAGGCTAACTCCTAACGAAGCCAAGGGGGGTAGTCCCTACAAAAGAGTTTATGTGGCTCTTAAGTTGTTAAAGTGTTTTAATGGTTACGGATGCAGATGGGTGTTGTTTAGGAGTTATTGTGATTTAAATATGTTTGTTTATTATAAATTTGACACATAAAACAAAGCAATCCACGTTATTATCACGAGAATTAAAAGATAAACAATAATTCAAGACTTTATAAATATGCATTCACAGATAGAAATTTAAATATGCCAAAGACAAGTGATCCAGATGTAACAATCAAGCATAGATTAAAAGATCAGTGCCTTAATGGAGTCAGAGCTCTGCAATGCCTTGAGAAATAAATCCAAGTCCTAAAATAAAGCTAGTGGATGTTATGTTGTGCAAGTGCTCTTGGTATTTTTTAAATGTTTTAAATGATCTTGCTTATGGTGTCAGTGAAGGGTTTTCAAGAGCCGAGAAAATGTTCCTAGTTTAATCTGTTGAAGACATGACGACCTGCCTAGTATCCCACGCTGGTATCGCGAAGATTGACCAGCTAGCTGAGAAGCTTAGACAATGTGGAGTTCCGACGCCTCTACTAAGAAGAACTTAGGAAATTTTCTACAACACCAGTGGGTTGGTTATGGGTGTAAGTTTTATTATGTTTCTCTTATGCGAACTTAGCAAGTCTGTTCACCGTTTTGAGTACGAGGCCAACCCGAAAGTCGGCAGAGCATACTAGGTGAAGGATGATCAACAAAGTTAATTAATTATGGGAAAGTGAGTTGTAAATTTTAATTAAGCAGATTAATTAAAACTCTCCAACAGAGAGCGCTCAACCTTTTCTTATGACAATGGTTCAAGAGACTTAATTAAACTAAATGCCTAATGCAAGGGAAATGCAAACTAGCTTTGCTCTCCGATAGAGAGTGCTCTTGACTTGGGTTATTGCAAGTTCAAGAGACTTAGTTAATTAATTGATTAAACTTAAGAAAAAAACTAAACTACCCAAGAGTCTCCTTCAAGTTTTTTAGGCCCTAATCGAGAAAGCATGGGGGTAAGTAAACAAAAAACAATATTATATCAAAAGGTAAACAAAACCTTGCACTAGCTAAGTAAGGAAACTTTTTACTTTTTCTATTTTATGCAAGATGAATTAATCAGTAATAAACTATCTTTCCCTATTCTACTCTAAGCAAATTATTAAACAAATATGCAAGCATGAAAAAGGGACGATACAAGCTTCTTCCAAATGGGGGAAGAGGGGTGTGGGAGCCGTAATCCCACTCGTTCAACTTTTTTACAATATTTTGATGTGTTTTGCCTCTTCTTGAATGAGCAAGGTGAGAAATGGGAAAAAAGAAGAGGGAGGTGTTTTAGTCTTTTTCGCTTTTTGTTTGCTCCTTTGCTTGCTTATGGCCTTTGGGCTCTTTTTGACTTCCCTGAAAACAAGAGCTTTGAACACTAACTTGTTATATGTTAGTCCAAAATGAAACGAAACTAGGTCTATAAACTAATTAAAAGAAACTAAACTTCTACAATGAAACCGGGGGAAAGCAGATAGAAGAAGCTACAAAAATAAGAAGAAAAAAGAGAGCTAAAACAAGGGCAAAGAAGGGCTGCAAAAAGGGGTGAAGAAGGCTGCAAACTAAGGCCAAAAGAGGGCTGCAAACAAGGCAAAAGAGGGTTGCAAAACAAGAGAAGGAAGGCTGCAAACTAAGGCCAAAGAGGGCTACAAATTACAAGGAGAAAGAGCAAAAGAGGGCAGCGAAAAAGGCAAAGAAAGAGGGTGCAAAAAAGAAGTGAAAGAAGGCTGCAAATTACAAGAGAGGATAGTCAACAAGGGCATACGGTTTGGTGAATGATGAGTCACTTCAGCCCAAACCTTGCCTAACCCAAAAATCAGAAAAAAAAAAAAATTTACTTCAAAGGATGAATAAAAGTGAGGAAATGGTCAAACCTATGGATCTTTAAAAGACACTTGGATCTCGTATAGCATGCAATTACCAGAAATTTGTACTTGACTCCAAGAGAAGAAGATGCAGCTGAGCTCGAACTTCTGCTTGGTTGGTGTTATCACATATATAGTAGTCGGGCTACCATATTCTATTTTTCAGACACAGTACATTTGTCAACCAGATCTCTTACATTATGAGATGCTGAGATGAGTATTTTTTATGGATCATGTTTATATTAGTGGACTATTGTACTATCCCATGTCAGGACTGAGTCTCAGGACACTCAGATTTGAGGACCAATGTAGCCATTTATGTCATTACAGAGCAGTCATTGATGCCCAGTTTTATATCAGTTCTTTCTCATTGGACAGATGGTGTCTCAGATGGATTATATTGCATGATTATTACTCAGCATTTTATATTGTGTGATGGTTATTATTGCTCTTATACTGGTTTTTGTGACATGTATTGACTTGTGGTATCATGATCTGGCGGTCATAATTATATGGACTTGGTTGTATCTTGTACTATATATTGATGTCCTTACTTAGACTTGGAAGTTCTTGATCTATACTCATTGGTTTTACCCTCCTTAGTGAGAATAGAGGTAGTCATTCCCACCATTGTTTTGGCTTGCTAGTGTTGGCCCCATCATTCATTGTCTTCACCCATCCATTACCTTCCAGTTTAGTTTTCAACCTGACTGACTTCTTGACTTATTGCATGGAGGGTCTTTCTGCCCGCTACAACTTTTGATGGACAAGCTTCCCTGTTTATATTGTGTCTCGGCTCTGAGTTGGCGACAAAACTTGCCTTTGGTAAGTTGGATAGTATGCCTAAATCATTCTGGTCGGTTGTCCCGATGTTTGGCACTGTGCAAAACTCCCCCTAGTCACTTGAGATGTTGTTGGCTAAAACTGAAAGCTCATGTACTACCTGTATTGAAAATATTGAATATGCGCCCATGGAAAATGAAAATTATAAAACTGTGTTTCTTAACATATGTAAAGAGGGCAAGAGCAATGAAATGCTAAAACACTCCTTGAAGAGTATAGGAAAAGGTCCAAAAAAGCAATGGTTAAAAATATGTTGTATCCAAATATTGTTGACCTTATAAAAATAAATATGTCCCGGATGAAAGCTGCGATTCGCTGTGCTTTTAAGCATTGGTGAAGTCCCAAAGGGTCATATAGGCCAAAAAGGCCATGGAATAAAATGATGGTCCTAATGAATTTGGATCAGTCTTGATGTAGTCATGATGCCTAAGTTGAATAAGCACTCTCTAAATAAGTCACCCATTTGTGAGGCACTGCCATTCCTTGTATTGTTGTTTGTCCGACATTGGTTATAGTGAGTGTTCCCTTTCCATATCCGAAGTGTCATGATATTGAGTAGGAAGTCATCCTTTGCCTTAAGCCTTGTAAATTTCATCCTTCACCCTTCACTAGCAAAATGACTACAGCTATGAAGTGAGTATAGTCTTGAAAGGCTAAGTCTGAGTAATAATAAATAAAGCCTTATATATGTATTGGTTGATGTACTGCTAGTGAAATGAATGCTACTTGTTGTAATTGTTACTTAAATGAGTTGTAGAGCATGTCTTGGCCTATTGCACTTGCAGCAGATGGATGACAGTCTAAGTTATTATTGGTGTCTGATCAGTTACAGATAGTTATATTGTTTATTGGATATGATTAGATAGAGACCTATAAGGGGTATGAGTATACACCTTAGATGGATTTGGACTTTGAGTCTAATGAGACAGTTTATTTCCAGTTCTGGGCACTTGTAGATATGGTCAGGCTTATTTTGCCTCTATGATGCAGTTTTTCTTCACAGGTTGATATGTTTGAGCAGGGAGATGTGTTAGTTGGATCTCCTAGGGTGTTGTATGGGCATAGGGGAGTGCAGCCAGTTGTTTGTACCATTGTACCCCCATCCCAAAAAGCCTGGTGGGCTCAGTTTGACAACGCAGGCACCCTAGGAGGTTGTTTTGGCAGGATCACGTTTCTCGAGGCGGATTAAAAATGATTAAATGGCTATTGAAGAAATCGATTTGGGCTACTGAGGTAAAAAAATGGCATGGGATGAGTCACAATGATGAGAGTGATGTCTTCCACACCTTCTCCAGCAGTTGCAGCACCTGATTGGGCCCACACCTATTTTTGGGCATTTTTATATTGTTTTCTGGAGCTTTTGGAAGGATCATGATTTCCTCAAGAAGGCATAAAGTTAAAGAATTAAATTATTATATTATTTTATTGTGCCATGGGGACACCCAGAGGGAGTTAGTCAAACACTCCTTGGACCCACCATGTGCTTTCATTTATTTCTTGTTGAGTGGGTTACATTTTTATGGGTGGTTAGTCCACTTTGGTAAATTATGGTTATATTGATCCATGTGTTGTATGTTGAGCTCATCTCAACCATTGATTAGAACATTTCATCTTTTAATCTTAGCCACTCGTTTTGAAAGTGGTGAGGATTCGGTTATGATTGTGGTTCTCTCATTTCTATTTAAAGGAGATAGCTTCTCATTTGTAAGGGGTCTTTGGCTCTTGGATCTAAATAATAGAAAGACTTTTTTTGTGGATATTTTTTGGATCTGCTTTGCATCTAATATTCTCAAACGATGATTGGAAAATCTTCAGCTTCCTAGCATTGTGGAAATTCTTGTGAGATCTATATTTTCTTTTTGCTATCATTGTTTTGCCTACAGGAGGGCGTTTTGGCTGGAGGGTTTTTGTAGGGGGACCTCAACTCGCTTGGTTTTCTTCGTCTTGGATCAGGGGGTTTTCATTAGTTTCATTGTGATTTATGACTACTCCATTTTACTTTCTTGTAGCATTTGGTTTCTTTATCTCGTATTGGCAAATCTGATATTGTTGATGTTTGCTCATGCAGGACAGGGGGTGCATTGGTGGCTCCATGGCTTACATCATTCATAGAAATCATTGGGATCTTCCAGAATTGATCGGGATAGCAAAGATCATCACTGTTAAAGACTTCTACAAGCATTTCCAGGTAAGATCTAACAGGGGAGTCTCTTTTCTTCAGATCTTATTCCATTGTACCTTGCTTTACTTCAAATTTTCTGAAAACTCCTAAATACTAAAAACCCTAAAAAGCACTAAATCTGGGAATAGTCCAATCTTTGGCCAAACCATTTCTGGGTTTCATAGATCAGGCCTCTCCTTCACTAAATCTGGTGCAACACTAGTCAAACTCATGTTGGTTTGACCTAGATCTGATTTTTAGCCAGAAAACTACATAACCCCCCACTAAAAATTTGACCTGCTAGGGTTTTGACTTCTTCTGAATTCTGACTTCACAGATGAATAGATCGCGTCCCACACAGTCCTAATCAACCCCAGTGCTATCCAAATTCTTGACAGTTTGACCTAGATCTGAGTTTTTGACTGAAACAGCCCTAGCGCTCTCACTGAAAACTGGATTTTTTCAGATTTGACTTTTTCTGAAATTTGACAAGATAGGCTGATAGATTAGGGCTTGAGCACTCCAGAACACGCCCAACGTTATGCTAGTTCCTTCTGGTTTTCCCTAGATCTGAAAAATTGGTTTTCAACCCCCCTAGCCCCCTCATTAGATTTTGACTTTTCCAGATCTAATTTTTCTGCTGATTTTCTGATTTGGGTTTGTAGATCGGGGCACCTTGACCTCATTTCTCCTTCAACGTTGAGTTGTTAGCCTCCAGGTGACCCTAGAACTACAGATCTGCTTCTCCAAGCCCTAGTGCTAACCTTCCATTGAGCTGGTTTTCCTGTAACATGACTTTTCCTGGCTAGCTCCTTTCTAGGTTCATAGATCAAGGTATATCCCAGGTGGGTTCACTGAAATGTTGGGTTGATGCTAACTCCATTGCCCAATGCACATAAGGCACTGATCTCCTAGCTAGCGCTAGCCCTAACTTGACCTCACTCCCATTCCCTTTGCCAACATTCATTTACAGATCAAGTTACCTATCTTTCACTGAGTTTGTCTCCTTGGTACTAGACAGTCCCAACTCTCTCCTTGCTTACCCTGTCACAGTTATGTTTCCCAAGACAGTGGTCATCTCCATCAGTTGCTAGTACCTAAACCCTAGAGCTAGGGTTTCCATTTACCTTGCACCTTACATACCTTAAAGCCCCATTTGATCTGTTCTGGTGTCTAGGTCTGATCTCTCCTGTTGGGAGCAGCTTCGGGTCTCCCCCATTATTGTCTTGGACTAGGATAACATAAAGTGAAGGCTGCCTTGATTGACGTGACAACCATCCATTTGGGAGTCTAGGCAGTGGTGGTTCCACCCCTTAGTTGCTTGCCCCTCTACCATCCATCTTGGATCCACCTCACACAGGCAACTACAAGGCGGGTGATAACAGTTGGATGAAATGATCTGCAAAATAAAAACTCATAGACTTGCCAAACAAAGGATTAGATCATGTATTGTTCACAAATTGAAATAAAGTAGTATGAAATATAGCTGAATAAAACAATGCTCTTTTTCAATTTCTAAAAGGAAATCAATAAATAGATAACTTGCAAACCACAAATAGTTGTTCTTATGTGCTTACAGGAGCCTTCTAAAGCATAGATTCATAATCTCAAATAGACAAGAAAGAGAAGAATTAAAACAACATCACCTCATCCATCAAGTGCAATCATCCACAATGTCACACCACATGAACCTCAAAAGCCTTAATTTTATTTCGATGGTTGCATGAAAGCAACAAGCATTTACAAAGTCTCACCAGAATTTCTCTACACAAAATATCCACCCTGATAGCGCTGAAAGAGCCTCTATTTATACAATGAATGAAGACCAAAACCCTAAAACCAAAAATCCAAACCTAACCGGCTCGACACATAACTGAGAGCCCAGACCTGAGAAAAAGTTGGTGTGAGTGAGGGGTGGCCTCCACCTAGGCAAGGCGCCCCCACTTTCAACCCTAAGCATCACGAATCAACCAACTGGAAGCCCACACGTGTGAGGGCGCAACCATCAATGAGAGAGGGGCGTGAGCTCTATATGGAGGCATGAGCATGAAGTAATGTGTTAACTAATGATGATAGGTGCAAAAATCCTTAGAGTTGGCACCAAACACTACTTGCATTTATTTCCCAGCTTCATAATGATCACCAGACCAATCACAGCCTTCCAAATCACCAAATTCATGAGTTTAGCTGGAGATGACAAGTCTATTAACTGGATGTACCTTTAATGCTCTCTGAATGCTGACTGAAGCCAAGTTCTGTTAACTCCAATCATCATTAATGCATGATGCCATGTCATTTAGCCTTTTATTTTATTCAATTTGGTTTATTTTGGAGAGTTTTTTATTTTCTCCAAAATATTCATTTTTAATATTTTAATTAATAATTTCTCCGTAAATGGATTTTTTGAGAAATTATTAATTATGAGGCTGAATAAACTTCTAAAACTTGGATCTGGCTGGCTGGCTAATCATGAATGATTTTTGGCTTAAGGTTAGAGCCTTCAATCACTGAATTTGGGTTTCGAATGGCTAACTTATTACAAATTGAATTTTTCCATTTAAATTATGGAAAAATTTAATTAAAAACTTAGGGAAAATTAAAAAAATAAAAAATTTTGACGCGTCTAGTAAATTTTTTTTTCAAATTTTTTCAGAGGGTCCTAGTGACTTAGGACATGACCATAGTCTATTCTAATAATGTCTAGTAGGTTTATATATACTCAGTTGGGCTCTAATAACCCCCAAAGGCCTAGAATTCAAAATCGGGCATTCCAGCTCTGGAGGAAGCAGGAGAAAACCTCATCAATTATACTCGGCTATAGGCAAAGCATAATTGTCAAGGGCAAAAAACTCCCTGGAATACCTTAGTTGAAATTCTACATCTTATGAAACCGAACCACTCAAAACACCATACTAACACATTTTATTACAAACCCCGCAGGGCCATGGTCATAATTATTCAAAACAAAAAATGACTAGCCAAAACTGGCTAGCCACAAAGGCGGATCATTTGATACACTGGAAACAAACATTTATCATGTTTTTCAATTGGTGGCTCCTCAACTAATCCAACTATGGTACAAAAAAGTTGGCAACAGACTTAAAGCAAATAAGATTTGTAAATGAACCAGTGCCAAATGGAGTCGAATAATTCCTGCTGAAGAAATGGAAAATGTTTTGCAATTTTCTCTTGGTCAATTTTAAAGTTATTAAGGATGAATTAAGTTATGGGGAAGGGGATTCTCGATATACTATGAAGTACTGAGAATATGTCCTGGTTCTGAGAAGAGTGGCTCCACACGGGAAAAAGTGGGCTAGATGGAGTCGTGGGGGGGTGTTCACCACTACACCAACAAGGATGTAGCCTAACGGGACCCTAAGTTGCACGAAACGAGGAAACGGGGACGCCTTGGAAACGTGACCCCCCAAAATTTAGGAAACGGGGAAA